>CM041786.1:14937412-15147517 GCA_023375725.1 Nephotettix cincticeps | reverse complement strand
AGCAAGAGAAAAATGTAACTTATCCAACTGACACTTAGCAAAAACTTAACGGTTCATCGTGGTTCAGTGGATAACTTGATATGGACTCAATTCACAGAAAGGAAAAGTTTTCATCATGAACACAGATGCTCGCCGATGGCCGATGAAACTGTTTTAAACTTCGCTGACTTCATCCGAAGGGCGGATGTCACCTCAGGGATCACGAGCGGTACAACTACCAACACATTTCTGGCAGACAAAAAACTTTGCGACAACAACTCAGAACAACATATGACATTGCACTATAACTCTTGAACAAATGAGACTAGTTACGGCTCAGGATGGGGGTTTCCGGATTAAAGTCCCTCCTAAAACCCTATGAAAAATCTGATGAGTAGCTAAATCATGTATACATTTTGTTAGAAATGTTTGTTAATTTTAGAAACAAACTTGGTTCAATGAAATATAATAAATTACGAAAACAAATAAATATGTACCCATTATTCACAATTTTTACAAACAACGCCAGGTGCGATGGGACTATTTTACAGTTTTAGCAGGCTACCAACACAATAACGGTATAAATGTAGTATGAATAGGCAGCTAACCTCATTAGCTTTTCAGTTATGAAAAATAAATTTGTCCGTTGAGCACAAGTATATTTATAGATTAAAAATATTGGAGCAGTCACATTATGGCTAATGGCGCTATCATAGATGAACGGATAGTAAAGTAGATAGTGCACGCCCATGTTAAGGATGAAGACGGTACATCGTACCGCCAATTGACGTAGTAGGTACTGCCATCCTCAGATAGCGCTAGTGTCGCAAATGACACTAATGACAAATGACACACCTGACGGCGTCACAGAGGCCTAGTTCACCGCTAGATCCGACAGATGGCAACACATGTCCTGAGATTTTATCGTCTTCACTAAGTCCCATAAGGTGCCTCCTCTCCTTATAATCTGTTCCTCTCTGGCACTATGGAACGACCCAACCACTCATAAAGTGACCAATTGGCAATTGCTACAATTTTGAGTATATACCTACTTTCTTATTGCTAAGTGACTTGATTAAGTTTAAAATAGTTTCCCCAAGAATAACTTCATATATTCATTTGTACATATTATTCTATAATATTACATACATATGCCTATCTATTTCTTATCTTAACCATGATGCTAACTTCAAATAAAGGCTAAAAAAACGTAAAACTGCAATCAAAATTTCAAAGACTTTTTTTGGGGGGGACACCGCAAAGTCCTACCCCTTAGCTGGGGAATAAACTACCCCCAATAACTCATCCCAAATGGCCACTACTGAAAGGAAAATCACTGCAGCAGTTAAAGGAAGAGGAACTTTTCAGAGACAGTAGAAGATGGAAGAAGCTTGTCAGCGTACCTGGGAGACTGGAGCTGCTCAGCCGATTATGGTGATGATGATGAAGTTTTTAAATAGGGTCTAGAAATGTTAATAAAACTTAATACCACCCTTCGAGGATTTGATACATTTTGGAATGAAATTAACACAGTCAAACAGTAAATTTCACAATTATATGAGTTTACAACCCACTGGTGAGTTCAAAAGTTTCCAATAAAAATGTTAATTACAGTAGTTACCTCCTTCATCCGACCATGACGGGACCGGGCCATGGTCGGAACGGCCAAAAAGTCGGATACTGTGAGGATCAAACTAAACACATTCCCTAAGAAGAAAACAGAACGGCCGGTTATCTGGAGCAGTCGGATATCGGGGTTATCGGATATACAGGCGGATTGGATATGAGAGGTTCTACTGTAATAGAATTATATGTAAATTAACATTTTAGGTGGCAGAAATGTAACATATTAATACTCGCAACGAATACTTACATCTCCATTGATAAGATGGATATAGTCGTCAAAATCTTGAACCCGAAGCTCGGGACCTATTCTTTGCTCATGAAGAGTTTCTTCAACCTTTGTTCTACATTCGTTTACGATTTCATCCAAGATTACAGGCTGAAAAAAATTATTCACATTTAAGTGTTTAAGTATAGCAACTGACAGTGCATTAATTTTCAAATAGTAAATATTTGTCGTAGGACCCTTTATAACTAGTTAATTCATGTTGAAGAATTTATGTTTAGGTCAAGAAAATGAAGAATATGTACAAACTTCTTCAAAATTAAATAATAATGATAATAATAGTATACAGAATATAAAACTTAATATTCCTGTCTTAGAAGTGTAGGCCTATAGGTGATAGTCCACTACTGATGATTGATTACACAAATCCATCTTCCTTTCATCTATCAGTAATAATTCCTCCAGATATTTACATCAAATATCTACTGGTATTTGATAAACAGTTTTACTGAGTGCAATTTTCACTGAATTAAAAACATGTCACAAAAGTCACACCTTGGAAAAGTCTGATAAAAGATATTGAACATCATAGAATATTTACCCTGAGTTCATGAGGAGTGTCTTCCAGGTCTATGTAAAGTTTTGTCTCCAAACGAGGAATCTTGCTGACAGCATCTGTCATTTGGTCATATACCCTGAGAATAACTTCATGAAACTTGGTGAACGACGGCTCAAACTGAATAACCTTGTTACGTTGAAGAATGCTTATTTCAAAACCAGGATTAGTCATCTGAAAAAGCCGATATAGGGTGAAGTTGAAGTACCAGAAGTATTGTTATAATATTAGGCCTACCTTTAACGCAGTGACACCAAAAAGGCCTAAATTTATAGCTCTCCCCCTTTACCTTGATAATATTATAACTCAAGTATAATATCATGTATAAACTCAGCAAAGGTTTTTGCTGAGTTTTTTGTCCTTTCAAATTTATCTCGTTTTGCCTCCAAGGTTGATCTCGTTACAACTTAATATGAAATTGAAATTATTCACGCTATCTAAAATTCATAGTTCTCCTATAGAGAATAGTGAAAGCCACAAGAGAAAGCTTTGAGAATCATCTACCAGATGCCACAGCAAAAGTCTTTTCATAGCACAAAACATATTAACTCTCTCTTCAATTTACGTTTTTGAAACATCGTATTCCAAAATAAAAATGTTTAACATTTCTAAAATCTTCTACCTTTCACAAGGACACAAGGACAAGGAGTATACCAAAATAAGTTCTTTGAATACCTCCCTACTCTACCTCATTTCATGAACAACGCATAGAATAATCCGCCATAAATATGTTCAAAAGTCTGCTGTTGTTGTTGAGGAATAAGCATGATTGTAGAAGGTTCTGTTGGCAACTTCCAAACAACCATAAAATCAACCAGAAGAAATAAAATGTCTAGATGATAAGAAATTTAAAATTAAGTTCAAATCATTGTTGGTTGATCTAAGTGTGTATAATATCAATGGATTTATAATGTACTGCAAGCAATCACTGTCAGAATTTATCTTACAATAAGTTATTTATCATGTGTTCCATATAAGCATGTAGAATTGACGATGCCATACGTGTTAATATGTCTTATGGCAATAAAGAATTTGATTTGAAAATTTTATTTGATTTCAAATGAAGAGAATGCTTAAGCATGGGGCATTCTATAATGTTAGAGACTATTTAATAAAAATTAAATTATTTTTCAACTGTAAAAATACTAATTATAACTGTAAAATTATAACATGTATATACTGTATATTAGACAGCTTTTATCACAAGTTTTGTTTGTTTATTTTGATGAAATGTATAGTTTATTGTATTGTATACATTGTACTCCTGTTGAAATGCTCAACGAAAAAATTTGAACTTAAGAGTTGTGAGGGGGGAGATGTGAGGGGCGTATTATAATAATGGAATACTACTGGACTCCCACAGAACTCCTGGTCTTCAACCACAGGAGGAGATACCTAGTTAGCAATACAATAATTGCACTTCATATTTCCTATAAATACAGACATTCTATATAGTTCCACAAATTGAATGGTTAAAATTAACTTATGAGTGAGTTTTAAACAACCTCTAAGGGATAAAAGTGACCACATTTTTGATTGTAGAATCAAAAAAATTCTTATTGTCATATTTTCTGTGTAATAAATAATATTAGAATAAATTGAAACGTCAATCTTACCCCAATGTCTAGAATGAAATTGGTATAGTCCAAGATGGAGTTGAGACAGAGAGACTGCAGTTGAAAGGTCATTATCGCTGATACACAATTGTAGAAGCGTTTCAACCTTCGTTTCAGATGATCTGGTGGAATCTGCTTTTTCTTGCTACCCTGAATGAAGGTAATAAGAGCATTGTTTTACTTAAAAATATTTTAAACTAGTTCACGTTCACACGTTCTTCTTCAGTTAACCCTCCAACGGTTTTACCGTCGATTAATCGACGCCACCGCCGGCCGTCGAAGGTTCACCGTCGATCAATCGACGGTAGGTAAGCTTTTACAAAAAGCAATGGTGTGAATACATTTTCGGTTAAAACTATATTGAATATAGTATCGTTGTTTTCTACAGATCATACGCTTTCCGCCGAGGTATGTTTCGTTTTGCTTACTCTATGCGTCCGAATTCTATGTTAGTTAAAACATCGGTTTTCAGTTGCGCGGTTATGTCGCTTTGTTTACAATGGTGGCGTTACACGTTCTCGTCGCGTCTGTTTGGTGTTCTGATGTTAATTTCACCATTTTAAAATTGATAGCAGTGACTTAAGTGTATAAAACTATATATTTTTATTTTACTTATTAAATTTTGAAAAACTTGGCTATCTTCAATTTTTGACTGGTATTTTTTTGCTGTGTTTTGTGGGGTATATCACAAGTACTTTGTAAGAACTTTGAAAAATTTTTTGAAAAATTTTTTTTTATCAATTTCAATTGGATACACCCACCAAAACCAAGATAAAAATAAAACATGTTACTATTATCTTATAGATAATTTAATGTAGATTAAAATGGTGTATAATATGTTATAGTTACTATATTTTTACTATTTTATGTGAAATTTTTAGTAAAAGCCTGCAAAAGCGCCAAAATGAGGTGAACCTCAAGGGGTCAAATAGTGAACCGTTGGAGGGTTAACTAATTCGCCATGTTCTGAAGTCGAATAGCATGACAGCTCTATTGTGAATAATTAGATATTCTGGGTCGGAGTATAGTAATAAAAATCCTAATATGAAAATAATAACAACATTCCCTCAAAGAAATCTAAGTGGATTGATTCAACGTTCAAATCCATCCTAAACCCAAACTATACCAAACAACAATACCTTTTTCATATAAGATTAAAACTTCTGAATCGTTAATAATAATAATAATCCCATAATAATCTAACTATCACTAATTACACTCACACAAATCAAAAACATACAAATTATAGTTACAGTCTGATAACCAAAACAACAAATAATCTATAAATGTGTTTACCAAATAATCACAAACACTCGCTGAAAATGATACACAATGACATTAGCTGTCGACTAGTGAAAATAAAGCAACACAAAATCAGCTGTTAATAAACTGATTAAATTATTGACGTATACATATGATCAAAATGTATCCCGTCTTTTCCTCAAAAGTTTTACATATACAAACTTTACAGACCCGTGAGGCTAAGCTCTAAATTTAAATGTAAAACTGAGTATGTCTATAGCCTACTTATAGCGGAGACGAATCCAAATAATCAAAGATCATTAAAATCGGTCCAGCCTTGCTCAAGTTACAAATGGTGTAACCAACACGACTTTGGTTTATATATTTAGATTGAAAAAATATGCTAGTATAAAAGTAATTAGCAATTAAGTCTAAACTAATTATTTAATTAATATAGATAATCACTGTCTGTAGAGTACAATGGTGAACAAAAGAGTGATGAAAAATTCTAACTAGGAGATAGAAGACTTCCGATTCATGAAAAGTTTTAAAAAAAGTAATGATTTGATTTTAGAATTGAGAACAATGTTTTGAACTAACTTTGAGAACTACCATTAGAAAATTGTATTTATCCCAATTATATAAATTATTTATTTAAAAAACCAACCTCAACCATCCATCCATGGACCTTGGGCCAGGGTACGAAGACAGCAAAGTATACCACATCAGAGTGAGACAAATAAGCTAGTCAAAGCTTATGATCTTACAGGAATCACCTGCCACTGGTTTTGATCCGGTAACGTTTAACTTATTGGGTTGGCATGTTATTCCTGCACTACCTCGTCGGAAAATGGTTTGTGTAGTTTTACAGTTCACTGGAAATCATACTGTTTGCAAAAGTGTTTCAAAAATGCTTCATACCTGTACAAATATTGCTTGAATAGAGGGGATCCACTCCGTGAGCAAATGTTTTTTGGTAAATTCAATATGTCCTGTGACAAGCTTGCCAAACGGATGAAGTTCCAATGCGGTCTCCGATCGAGACAAAGCCTTCACATCCACTAGCCGTAAGTCACTGAAACAGAATATGTTGAGAGAAAATTAAATTCTTGCATATCAGTAATTTTTATAGACATGTAAATTAATTGAGAAACCAATTGCTTATATTTATATTAAAGATTTCTCCTATATTTTTATTGAAGAATATTCTACATGAGATGATTCTACTGTTTAAATTGTTCATGTACGAAAAAAATCACTTTTTTATGTTTACCCTTGAATGTGCTTCATTACAAAACAAATGTTAAATTACAGACCTGAAATGTTTATGCCACAATTCCAAAATTTGGGCGAGTAGAGGATTAACAGTATGTAGATTTCTTAATATTTTTTGACGGGCTGTATCATAAGAAATCTTCCAAAGTTTAGTTAACTTTGGTAGTTCTGCTCGCAAAGGTGTGTTGAACGATGAAAGGGAGCTCTCATACACGTCACTAGGATCTCTTAGGACAAAATCCACCGTTGCTTTCTTAATAGACATCATAAATTCTTCCTGGAAAGTACATAAATATATTAATATTCCTTAAACTACCAAGGATATTTTTTTCTTGAAAAATGAACGATATTGATATTCCCATGAGTTATCATTGATATTTTAATTCATTTGTACATCAAACGTGTTGGGCAATGGGAGTAGGTAGTAGGAGTAAGTATTAAAAGCGTTGGAGCATATTAGGAGGGTTTTACCTGGAACTCACATGTACCAGTTCAAAAAAATTAAACTTAACAGAAGTTCTAAATAAGCTACATTTCACTGGTTACCACAAAATTAGGGAAGGAAATTAAAAAGTTGATTAGACTACAAAAAAATATGCTGTAGGCTTTCTTTAAGGGTAGGAGTTGGAAATATCACTTAAAAAGAAATGGTCAGAAAGTTCAGCAAACTCTTCAAGGAAAAACTGGTAACTTGTTAAAATATTATCTTACTTAATTAATCTTATTTAACTCTTAAGAACCAAACACAACTAATGCAAATATATAAATTAATTATCCTGATATAAAATAAGTGAAGCAATTCTTGCAAACACTATTCTTTCTTTATATCTTAACCAAATTCTGTTATTAAGGTGTTTACAAAAATGTTTCAGGTTAGTAGTTTGGCAATAAGATTCAAAATTTACATAGCTATTTTTACCTTCTCCTACTATATGATAAGGAGATAAGTATAAGTAGAAAGGATTGTTTTCATCTGCATTTTTGAATTTGGGTTTTTGGTGGATATATTCATTATAGTGCCCCCTCAATCGAAAAAGTGGTTTTAGAGTGATGTCTGTGTGTGTGTCTGTCTGTGCATGTGTGTGTAGAGATATGCAGAAGCTTAGAGATTAGTGCCCTCCGAATAGAAAAAATAAGTTTTTTTAGTGATGTCTGTGTGTGGGGATGTACAGCCTAGAGAAGAAGCCTAGAGACGAGACTATTCATCCAATTTTCATTTTTCATGAAATTTTGTTTTGAAGTTTTTGAATTTTTATTACTAATCATAATAGATATATTATAATTTTTTGTTTAACACAAAATATTTTGATGAACTTTTACTGTGGTTTCATATTAGTTTAAAAAAATATTTCTTTTTCTCTATTTTTAGGCTATATTATGACAAAAACTAGAAGATTAACTCTGTGCCCCTCCCAACATGTAACCTCTAACTCTGCTCATGAATATGATTGTTAATAACATAATAATAGAAGACCACGAATAAACAGTGAATCAGCAAAAGCATGTTTCTATAGTAATATATATTTGATATCGGGCGTCGATTAGTTGTGTATACATTCATTACCATTCTGGTGACCCGGGCATTTTACATGGAAGTGTGAAAGAAATGAGTAGATGTGAAATGACTGTAGGATGATTGTTGTGCCATCTTTTGATCTTTTTACTGACTACAGCTGATATGATTCTTAAAATATTTATTAATAGCCCACAACTAATGGAATGGAACAAATAACATGGGATCCGAACTACAAATTTTCCCATGAATAACTAGTCTAATTATGAATATGGGCTTTGCAGATGAACATAAAATTGTAAAAAGTGCAAATTCAAAATCACACCAGGGAATGTCGCATCCATCGGCTATCCCTTATAACTATCCACAATTTGTGAGCTCCAAATACCTCGATTACTGTACAAGCAGCTATCCAAGTCTTATTCATTACATTGGAAGTGAGATAATTCAAGTTGGGATATTATCAAGTTCATATCTAATTCAAGTTAAATAAAAAAATATCCCTAATTCATGAATTGGGAAAGGAAATCTGTTCACTGGCACAACATTTTGCTTTTGCAACACTTAGTGTACAACATTTATAGCTGTGGTAGTAGAGAGGAGTGGTTATACTGGGTATACCCACTCTTCTCCACTACAGCTAATATAAGATATTTAAACTTTATATTTCTCTATCTTCGTACCACACACCTTGATTGATATGGTTCTATTACCTTCATCTCAACAGTCAACTTTTCCAAACTCTCTGTTTGCTTCCGCAACTTTTCAGGAATCAAAGCGAAAACTTGGTCTAACCATGACTTCTCAATAGGAGCAATGTGAATAGTATCGATGCCATGACGGATATAGTAGTAGTATCGTAGAAGTTCCATTTCATCAGCTGTTGGAAATGTGTTAGAATCAGTCTCCTCATGTTCTTTTTTCAAAATCAGTTGGACCAGCCGCTGCCTAAATTCTTCTCTTTCTTTTCTCAGTGCAGTGTAGGACCTGAGTTTCGCCTAATGAGAATACAATATGATAAAAATATAGAGGTCTTTTTCTTAAGTCTTTTGGTAAAATAAACCTACAGTGGAATTTTAAGAAAACAAACATTTCAAAAATAATGAGCACATGTTACCTGTTTAAACTAAGTTTGTCATTTGAAAAGGAAATTAATAATGTAAAAAATATTTCAGTATAAAAAAATAAATGTTACTGTGCATAATTGTATTCCATATAGCTTTTGATTATACATGAAAATTGTAAAGTAAAATACGGGTTTTGTTATATTCCACATGACTTTATAACACAACAAAATTGTATAAGTCTCCAGACATTTTTGACGTGTCAGCCAATAATTTAAATATGGAAAACAACAACATGTTTATAATTTTATTCATACTATTGGATACGGTTATAACAATAGCGGAGTTAAGGGGAGGCATGGGGGGGGACAATGCCCCCTAGACCTCTTAAAGCTTTTGAATTGTTATTCCCAACCTTAAAACTACTATTATAGTCTTTATTTGACACTGATATTTTGATCTCTTTTTCTCTTATTTTACAAGGCTATATTGTGCCAAAAACTTGGAAAATAACTCCATGCACCCCCCCCAACTTGTAACCTCTAACTCCGCCCATGGTACTAATGTAATGTTTTTAAAAAGACTCCCACTTCTTCCTCTTTAGCTTTCGCCAAAGCTGCCTTTTGTTGAGCCGCTTTGGTCACTGGCTTTCTCTTCATGATCTCTCGAGGATCTCTGGTTATTGTTTTTGGCAATGTGAAGAGTTCCGGTGGAATCATGGACCTTTCTGCTTCCATTCTCCTTGTCTTCCCGTCTCCTCTACCATCACAATATTGTGTCAACGAGCCACGCTTTCTTTCTCCTTGACGCTTCATGTTCTAAAGCAAACAATATCACCATGGGTTTTAAAACAAATATTACTACAATAGCAATATATCTGCAAAGAACTCTTAAATGTAGCCTACTCACTTAGATGATCTACCTAGTGGCACGATAAGTTTTGTTAAAAAGTTAAGATGGACTTGTGTCCAGAGACTGTGAATTACAAAAATGGTAACTGAACCTCATCATCATTCTGTCAAACAACATAAAACTTACTCAGAATTAAAAATTGGTTAAGGGGATTGGTACTTTAATCTGTAGTAGTCTATAAATTATTTTATATTATTATTTATTAACACCTAAATTGGTAGCTTTTCACCGTATTCTATTCTGTTTTCCAATTAGTCTATCAAAATGTTTAACGTTTTCAGTCAGACCATAAACCGTGTTCAGACCTTGGCATTAATTTGGAATTGGGTCAAACTAATTACATAAATATGTAAAATAATTCATACAAAAATATTATCCCAGCATGTTAACATGCACATAGTCACAATATAAAATATCAAGACAAATAAAAAATTGTTGGATGAGTTACTTTCAAGTTTGAAATAGATAAGCCCTAGGCCTACCTATTTATTGTGGCAATTATTTGAAATATGTTATACTTTATGACTTATGCACCTAGTAAAAATATTGAAAAGGTTAAATCATATTCTGGGTGGTTCTTTAAATTTATCGTTTTCAACTTAGATGTTGTATAGCCTATAATAGTCTAAAACTGTTTGTTGATTTTTGTCCTTGCCCTATGTTATTCTGGAAGTAGTGTTGTTTTCTTTATAATTGTAGCTTAATTTAACACATACCGATACTCTTAATTAATGGATAAAATTACCTTATTATATATTTTGAATTGAACTCCAAAACATAATGTTATTAATAAATGTTGGCAATAAAATTGAAACAAAAGTAAATTAATTACATTAATTGCCAAAACACAACATAACTGATTGTTGGTTGACAGATTTGACAGCTTCAGTCACATGACTCACATCGTTGTAAAAGTCAAATAAAATATCTGAACCAGACATTTAGTAGAAAATAATTATCAGGCCTACTCTATATTCTTGATTTCAATATTATCTACATATTTACTATAACTCTAGCTACATATTTTGCATATTCAATTAAAACGAAACCTGATCAAGTCTACTTCCGTTGGTGATTTTGGTATCCGTTTGTCTTTCCATTATGTCTAAATCTACAACGGTCTGACTCGTCACCAAATTTATAATACTATAACAACGTAACTTTGCCATTGATTGTATTGTAGGCCAAGCTAAAGATTTGTAAACTGATTTATACGAGTATGTAACCTTTATTCTCAATCATATCACCGATGTCACCCTACATAATGTTTCTTACCCGTCTTCAACCAAACTACGTCACGCAGAATTCGACCCCCTCAAATGTCAAGTGTTTTGATACACTGTACCGTACAGCACGATGCCACTAATGGTCGGGGGCTATTCACCATGCGTGACTGATTGTTACAGTGTTAATGGAATAGAGAGGGGGTTGCGTCCAAAATAATTATGTAGTTGAAAACTTCATTCACACGGGAGCCCAAAATATGTATATTTTTTATATTTCTAATAAAACTATTTCAAATCCAAAAGAGTTAAACATAAATATACTAAAAAAATAGCTTTATTGGTGGTGAGTTAAAATGCCCTAAAGTTATTCTTGTAGTATTGTTTGTCATCTTGAAAATATGTTAAAAACTCTCTGCTAGAATTGCTAGAAACTAAAGTTATAATGTTTATACTTTATTACACATACACAAGAAAACAATATTTAAAATTAATATATTTTTACTCTTGTGAATTGCTTGGACACAAAAAATATTGTAAAATAATTAGGTTATTTTATATAATTGTTGTACAAATAGTTCATCAAAATAATGATCGAGGATTTTTCTGTGATTTTGTGCAAATCTCATAAGAATTTTACAGTGTAACTTTATTGTTCTCAAATAAACAACATTTTGTTAAATATTAAACCTCAACATCTTTTAGTAAACTAATTCATTCAACTAAAGGAAAAGTCTGTTGTGAAACCTTTAATATAAAATTTGGTTACGTTTTAAAATTTGTAAGCTTAAAGCTCTTTGACAACTGAATCGGTTGGGTTCTGCGAATTAGCTATGCATGCAGATGACTTAGAGACAACTAGCAACTCTCCAGCAATATTACGAATCAAATATAGCCATGCAGTTTATTAACTATTAAATATTTTTAAAGATAACTTTGATAAGTTTTTAAATAAATTAATGTTACATGTACTTCAATTTTTTGGAGGATAAAATATTTTCTGACCCCTGTGATATAAAATGACCTTAGTGTATTTTTGTTTGATGTCCAGGAGGGGTAAAATCTCGGGGGACATAGGGTAATATCAAAGCCGTTAGAAGCAGCTTAAGGAAACCCCATTAATTTGACACTTCAACGATCAAAAGGTCTAGTTTTCCTAAGTATAATTATATGAATTCGGAAGAAAATTTAAAGTAAGTAAGGAAATTTTGTACCTGTATTCATCAGAAAGTTATAGGTTAGTTACTAGTAAAATTTCATCGAAGACAAGACGAAAATTATTCACCAGACAAACAGTTTGCTTTCACCATATTGATTATTCACGAGGAAAATGCTCATACACACTACTAAAACATGGAAACTTGGTCTTACCAACGCTATTCTTGTGTTACATGCCCCTGTGTGTAACGACTAAGCACCTAGTAGTTGCCATGGCAACTACTTTGTCCTGCCCGCGTTGAAGGGAGGAAGTGTGCTTTGATGTAGATGTAGGCCTATACAGATCTTCGGAATATGTGTGTGTATGTGTGTTAAGGGGACCCCAATAATTTTTTTCATGCTGCTTTTAGGTAATTATTTATATAATCGAAATTTTTCACCATTTATAGCGTACATCTATGTTTTTCGTTATTAACATCATTTATATTTTTAATTATGATTTCATATAAAACATGATTAAGACCCGTTTTATTCTTGGTATTTTTTACTGAGCAAAACCAATCAGGCCTAGAGCCTTTTTAAAATGTAATTTCACTGTAACTTAGAGAATCAAGTGGTCCAAAGTCACTGCTTTGCAACAATGGAGTTGCCTCTAGTTACAATGAAATTTAAGCTTAAAATGCTCAAGATAGAGTAGCTAGAGTATTCTTATTGGTTAGGTTTAAGGAAAAAACGAGAGTAGAACAATTTCTTAAACACATTTCCTATCTAAAACCATAATAAAATACAATGTTCCATAAGAAAAAAGTTGTCCACCATATTGGAAAAATGGCGGTGATTTTAGAAAACGGATATACATACCTAAGAGAAGCATTAAAATAAATGGGATCCCTCAGTAAAAAATTTGTCAGATATAAAATTAAAATGTTTTAATGTACTTTCCTGATGTGGGAAATATATTAGGTTAGGGATATGTCTAAAGGGAATGTTTTCAGTTCATCTAAACAGCTGTTATTATTCTTTTATATTAAAAAATCAATACAATTGCTCTGGTAGTTTCTATGGAAACCTGTTACATATTTCCATCTTACAAATCACCAACACCCCACCCCAGAGCTAAGACATATCCATGTCAAAAGTTACTTTCGACCTTTTGATACTTAATATACAGAAAAAAATCTCTAGAGCTTGATTGGTAAGGTTAAATACAAAATATTTTCAATCACGTTTTCTATCTAAAATCATAATAAAATATAAGAGCTCTATAAGAAGAACAAAGTCGACCGCCATATTGGAACCTTAAAGACACAAATGTGTCAAATTGTGTCTGTGAACACAATAGTTCTACTAAAATGTATATATATATAGCCTACTAATTGGTTTACATTTTTCTTTCACCATTAGAATGAGCCGAAAAATTACACAATGTATTGTTTTAAAGTTTTGCTCTATCTTAAATGGTTACCGAGGTATTAAATAGTTTAAACACAGTACATTGTATTTTGGGGCACTAATGTTAATCTTTTGAAGGATGAAGAAAAATCCATATTTTTCACTAAATAACCTAAATTTTTTACGAAACTTGGCTTTAGTTTTTTGAAGTTAAGATCCATCCACTCACACTTAAAAATCTTCGTTTATGTGTTTTTCATAGCAGCTAACCTTCATACAAAAATCATACAAATAAAAAACCTTCCATCTTAATCATACAAGGCAAACTCCTATATAATTTATAGACAGATGTTGATAAAACTTGGTATATGGTCAAAATAAATATTATTTATGGTAAAAATGTCTCAGTGTTCCTCACAGCAGCAAACCTGGATACGTATTCCCATGGTTATCTTGTGGATACTAGGCAAACATTCTTATTTATCAACAGATATTGATAAAACGTGCTGTATATTATTATTGTCATATTATGGATTTGAAAATTTACTGTGTACGCAGGTCTGCTGCGAAGGGGGTATTTTGGATTCAGACTGCCTCAAAACAGATCTATCCACTCTCAAAACTCAAATTTAATATTCAGTAATACTCACTACCTTTAAAAAATTGTCCAAGATAATGTTTGAACCAAAATGAAATAGAGGTACTAAGAAAAGTAACAAAATAAATTAGTTAAATAGCCCTTTTATTTTTCATACAGAATATAAATAATCACAAATCTTTCATTTTCTCAGAATGCGGACAGCCGGTGCTGGGTTGTAAGTGTAAATAGGAGCAGGAATTGGCTTCACGTCTCTGAACTGGAGTTTGGTTTCGAATCCGGAAGTCTCCTCGGACTTCTCTTCGGTTTTCACCTGCGCCGGCTGTGGTTGGCTGACCTCAAACCCGGGGTATTGTAGGTACTCGATTTGGAACTGGGCGAACGGTTCGGGCTGCGCCATGACCGGGGCGGGAGCCTTGAGGGCCGCCGTTGTGTACTTCACCATCTGCAGTTTACCCTCTGGGGTCAACACGTAGTACTCTCCCGCATCCACAAACTTCTCGGACTTGGCATCGTCTGGCTTGTCAGTCTGGGGAGGAAATAAATGAGTGTTTTACTAATAGACTAGAAGGTGAATGGTTATAGAATATAGTATCATGATCAAGGCTTGGTCTACCTTTAGAACACCTTTAGTTCATCGGCCTATATCATTTATCCTAGTAAATAGTACCACGAAATAACTTTTTCACAAAGTTTCAAGTTTACAAGATTTTATAATGACAATATAGATGTTGAAACGCGCGTCATCCATTAAGGACTTAACCAAGATTCATACGGCAGCTAAGAAGGTATCTAACCTACAATATATTCTACTGACTGTGTTTAGTAAAAAAATAACATAATCATGAAATTAAAATTGTCGTGTCCGAAAACCACTTTTTGGGATCAAGGGAGCATGTGGCTTGTCCTGTAATTCAGCTACTTGGTGGTCACGAATTGTGGATAGTTGTGAGCGATGGCCGGTGGGTGTAGTGTTCTCTAGTGTAGATTAACGTCTGCACTACTACGTTAATCCGAAAAGACCATATTCATTTAAATTAGACTAGTTCGTAGTTCAGAGGTAGCGGTTCGGACTCCACGTTAATCTGTAGGTCCCTTAGATTTGCCATTGACTGTTGGGCTATTAATTGACAGATCTGTCTAAGCCATAGTCAGTAACAAGACTACAAGATCACGCCACAGTCATCTTACACTCATTTCTCATTCATACTTGGCTTAAAATACCTACCTGGGTAGGTCGCCATTTCTAATGCTAATCTAATCAAAACTCACTATATATTCACTTTCAACTCGAAACTCGAAAGTTTTGACGAAAACAACACTACGAAAATAAAAAAAAGCTTTAACTAGTTCTCATCTCTTCTAACATATGATTTGAAACTAGTATTAATTTGATGAAAGTCTCCTACCTTAGGGTTGTCCGAGTCACGACGGGGTGCGGGTGTGGTGGAGGTTGCTGAGGCGGCCTCAGCGGGGAGGAGGATGAGCCGCCCTGAGGGTCTCAGGGGCGCGTTGGGCTGGGGCGCCGCAACCGGTGGCGCCGCAAAAACCGCCACAAGGACAGCTGACAGGACAAGAATAACCTGGAGATGAAGCAGCGATTATAATATTGTCTCGTGTTGGACACAATAATTGAACTTATGTTTTGTTCATGGAAATCAAACTGGAGGGGAATGTGTTGTTTGTGCGACCTTGAGGGAGAGAGTGACAGTATATAATATTGGGACAGAATGTCCTATTTCATAAATTTTAGAAAAAAAACTTAGTTGACTCATTGGGAAGGGAAGAGTTGGTAAATATATTACATGGAAGGGGTTGGCGGGGTTTAGCTGGTTAAATGAAAGAAGCATGGATCTTTTAGATGGACTTCGATCTTAGGATTTAAGTTTTGTTTGAAGAAAATCCGTAATTAATTTTATACATCGTCCGATCAATGTAAAATAATAAATAAAATTGTCTATGTGGTAACTGGATTTGTTTTGCTTCCATGATTTATAATCATTGTATAGTTTACTTTTATCGAATCAGCACAAGACAGCTACAAAGACAGCTAGTTATTGCCAGTCACTCAAAACTCACTCAAAACTGAAGCAAAATGCGACCAGTATCGCAGAAAAAGTGGGATTTTAAACGCTCGTTGTTTACTTTTAAAGGGTCGGCGGACAATTTTAAGCCTTTACAAATCTTCTCTGGAATGTAGAGCATGTACGAAATAAGTTTCATTGTTATCAGTTCTCCAGTTTTTTGGAGAAGACGGCGAAAAATGCCTCCTGGAGCGTCACAGACACAAATTGAAATAAGACTTATTTCGACTTCTCTAACGCATGAAACGAAAAAATAGCTAAAAAATGTATAATTCTGAGCAATGCACAGACAATACTCTAATTTTATTTATATAGATGTTCAACAATACAAAATAAATAACATCGACACAAAGAATACTAGACACAACTAATCATTCATAATAAGATTGATTAATAATTAAGTTACATATAATAATTATGCCATAAGCCCCACACTTAATATTTTATTGAGTTTGCTTTTTATTTACTTTAGATTTGTCACAAACATTATTTTAACAAATAATACTTTAGATGTGATTTTTGTGTCCAATAGGTTATTAACAGTAATTCAATTAAAATGTTTGAATATACTTCCCTGTGAGAAATAGGTTAGATTATGTATATGCCTAAAGGGAATGTTTTCAGTTCATCTTAACAGATGTTCTTATTATTTTATATTAAAGATTCAATACAATAGTTCTTGTAGTTTCTATGGAAACCAGTTACATGTTTTCCATCTTAAAAATCACCAAAACCCCCTCAGAGGTAAGACATATTCACGTCAAAAATGTAAAATGTAGTTCACGTATCGATTGAAATAAAGGATTTTAAAATTAAAAACATATTACAAAAAAAGAAAGTGAAGTAAAACGTGAATAAAATAGTGTCAAAGGAAGACCAAAGTACGAAGTTCCCTACCTTCATGATGTGGAAGCGTGTAAGTGCACAACTCCCTAGTGCGCCCACCCGGCTATATACTCAGCTATAACATTGACCCATCGATACGTGTGGAGGAGGACGTGTTCCTCATACTGACCGGCCGCCTGCCTCGCGTGTACGCATACTGAAGCAGCCCAAAAACAGCAATGTCCCCCTGTTGTAACATGGGACATCGATACTGTGGTCGACTAGATGTTGATTGGTCTTTGATCGGTCCCACAGTGTAAACACACCATAAAATTTAGGGGAGTTGAGTACTTAAAAAATGTATTTTTAATTTGATTATTTATAGCAAATTTAATGGTTAACACGAATATGTGAATGTTATATACGTACAAAAGTGTTAAAAATGTTTATATTATGTTCACACGTTTTTTGAGGAGTGATTTCAGGTGCCAACAGTTTAGCACCTTTATATAGAGCTCATAACAGTGTTTGTCCAGTAGGTTAGAAGCTTAACACCTCTTCCTGATCATATTATGCTTAAAATAAAACCTATTTATCAAGACTTAGTAATAAGGGGCTTCGTAAAAAGTGTTTTTATGGACAAACTCAGAACGTAAGCGACTCTTTCAACAACATTGGTTGTAGCCTGCCAAAAAGTAAGTTTGTTGGAAAAAACTCTTGACCTATAAGTTGGGGATGCATTTAGGAAGACTGCAGGTGCTGGAAGAGTTTGGTGTGCAAAACTTAGGGAAACACACTATCCCAGCACTGGAGATGTTTGACGCGACCGCCACAAAAAAGCTGACAGAGCGGCAAAAAACATGACAAAAGAGGCCAAGCTATGGAAAAGAAGATTTAACCTTGCTGAGGAAAAAGAAAATAAAAAATCTTACCAGTCAGGAGCTACCTTGATTTTTAATTAAGGTATCTGTGTATTTTTCAAATAAAAAAACGGAAAGTTTTTCAAGTTTCCGCTTGTTTTTCCAAAAAGTTTGCTTTTTTATACAAATAACTCATTATTTTATGAAGTATATGCTCTAATCACTTGATATTTTTACAAAATGTCAATTACATGTATAGAAAGATATGTAACTAGGATAATAGAGAAATGGTTAAAATTGGATGAAAAAAGTATTCTGCTATCATATTCCATTCTCATCCTATCTATATCTATAAAATAAAGTAAGGGATTTGTCTTTACGTTGATTGGAATAATTAATTGTTATATTTTGGCTTTTTTCCCGATTTATGCCTTTTAGGAAGCCGTAATTTTGAATATGATAATAAAAAATTATACACCTACTATTCAAAGCGTGCTATAGTGTTCTACTCCATAGAGTACTAAAATAATACTTTTAATCCCAAGGGATAAAATTTATGATGTTTTTATTCCCAAGGGAGAAAAAGTAATACCATAATTATTAGTATACTACTTTTGACTTTGCAGTCCGTCACAGCGACACATGATAAACAACCAACTTGCCAGTTCCCCATAGGCATTTTTTAGAATTCTGATTAATTAGAGTAGAATGTCTGGTTAAATATGTGTTTTTAAGAGAATTGACGGAAATTGGTGTTGAACTTGAAAGTGAGTCGTCCATACTTGAAATCGTGGTAGATCTTACTCTAATCAAGGACCGCTTGGCTGATTGAGGTAACTTTAACCTTTCGTTAATTTGTATAAGTGGTCCAGAGGCTACACAATCATAAAAAGGGAAAATTTAACCAATAAAGTTGTTAGCGGCGAAACGTCTGTGTTGGAGGGGGAAGGTTCCCAAATGGAGCGAGTCAAGACAAACTGCCAGAGGTGAAATATTTTGATGGATTTTTGATGAGGATAAAAGGATTCACCCCAAGGCTCAGCTGCTGCCTCTCATGCAAGGTTTCTTAAAATTGTCTGCGGTTTTTGTTTTATACATTTTAATTCTATTAACTGCATTAATAAATTGACTCAATCTCTACCTAAAAACTTATATCTTGAAATTCTCTCAGATATCCAAAATTCAATACACCGTTTCTAAAAATAGGTGTAATGTTCAACAAATTTTTTGCAATCATCCTAAGCATATTTTTTAGTAAATGTAGAGAAGAATATTTAAGAGGCGGAAATTAATTGAAACCCATAAATAAATTTGCGGGGTCCACTTTAGAGAAACTATATGTTATCGTAAACACTGTTACTGTTTCATAAAAAATTACGGTTCACTAACATAAAATTCTTAACTTTCCCAAAAATTATAGTTGAAAATTACCATATGCGTTGTAATGAAGAATAATAGATTGAAATAAAATTAAATGTCTAGTAAACCATAAATTTTTGTACTAGCCAAACAACTTTGAGAAATTTCAAACTTTGAGTTTTCATGTAGCTTTATATGTCAAAATTGATTTAAAACCCCAAGCTATGTTGCACCATAGAAAAGGAAGAAGTTCAATGTTTTTAGGAGACAAACATCGTATTTTCATTTGAAGGCCATAAATAAAATATAGGATCCAGGCTTACCTTTTATTTGAATTTCAAATACGTATCGACCTGAAAACGTGGGAAAGCCATGAGGCCGCACAGACTTTCTTGCTTGACGTTTTTATGGGAATTAATATTGGCTTTTACGTTTAAAATTATCTTTATCTTCATTTAACGTAAAATTCAGGTGTTATTTAATGAGTAAAAATGTCTATAGATTATGCATTAGGTTGGGAATATTATCCTTTTTTATTTTACAGTGTTTCATTTGATTTAAATTTCATAAATCTATAAATTTTACATATCATTTTTAATTGATTAGAAATATTTGGTCAAATGGTAAAGTAATACTTTTACCCAAATTAATTGTATTAGTGAACTAGCACATACGTTCTACATCAAAGAAATACCACACTTTAATAAAAATTACTGTATTCTTAAAATATTATTAAAATACGACTTTTACAAAATTGTTGGTTTTGAAGTAGGTATACAATTTCTTTTCCACATCTAGTTAATACATAGACAGACATAAATCAGCCCGAAAATAACTTTTTTGGATTCAGGGAACCTCAAAGTGGATGGGTCAAAATTTTGAATACTTTCCACATATACTTTGTATATGAGAGGAAAGTAAAAATAAAATATGTATAGTATAAATACCAGACTGTCAAAACGTTTTCCGATATTTTATTAAAGATTATGCGAAGAAAATGTTAGCTTAGGTCTAGCAAATATATAGTTTTTAAAATTCTTTACTTATCAAATTTCAGTATTAAAAATTCCATTTCAAACGAATATTTAAAATTCGTATACGGTATTTTCTCGTAGTAAACGGGTCAGAGCATTTACAGAACCAAATCCAAATAAAATAAAATAGGAAAGCTAAATATTCTTAGTCACTTGAATCTAAAATTTAAATTTTCTTAAAGCTTTCCTAAAGTGTATTTTTGTATGATCACTTAACTTTTCTTTGTATAAGTGGGTTTTAAATGAATATTTTTTTTGATCGTAAAAGATTTTTCCGATGTCTCACATGCTCTAATGTTTGATATATGAGTAACATGAACAATTAATTACATAATATGAAAGTGTATAAAATATATCCAATTATTTTCTGTCTCATGCACCTTCTCATTTAAGAACTTTTCTAGGCAATCACTGCCTAAACTCTTTTACATATTTTTTAAGATTTTATAATTTATAATGAGATAATAAAGAATACGTAGAAGTTTTGCTTAGGTCCTGGGGTGGTAGCAATACTTTTATACTTTTACCTTACTTTTATACTCTTAACTGGAATGGCAACCTATGCAGGTACGTATTTTAAGCCAAGTATGAATGAGGATTGAGTGTAAGATGATTGTGGCGTGATCTTGTAGTCTTGCTACTGATCAAGGCTGACATGTTCTTTCAACAGGATTTATTAGATTGTGTTATAACATCGGTGATTTGCGGGAATTTAACCTGGATATCAGGCACCTAATACCTAAGCTTTACCGCTACATCAGTGCACTCTGCAAATAATGCACTTGAGAACTCTATCAGTTACATTCAACTTGCCCTGGGTTTACCAAATTGAAACTTAATAATCTATAATATTATAAAGAAGAAGTGGTTTCTGTATGTTTGTGGGTTTGTTTGTGTGTTTGTTTGTGGGTTTGTTGTGGCAAGTAAACGCGAAAAATACTGAACCGACCGGTTTGAAATTTTACACAAAGGTAGATCTTAAACTCATGCAACACATTGGCATACTCATTTCCTTAAAATCCTCTTGGGCTACGCCCCATGAAGTCCTAAGTTTCACTGTTTACATTTTCAAAGAATGAAAACATAAAATTACTTTAATGTCGACAGCTGAGAACAATAAAATTTGACAGTTCGTGAACAAGAAGAAGAAGAAGAAAGAGCTGCCACAACCGTCCTAGGTTTCAATGTTTACATTTTCTAATGTCAAAATCCGTTTATTATTTATTTTGACAGTTCGGGAAGAAGAAGAAGTAAACTTTATTTTTACACATAAACTGCTGGATCGAAATTAGTGAATTATTAGTTCGAAATGGTGGAATGGTAAATTTTAAATTTTCTCCAGATGTCTGCCTGTATTTCCTTAATGCTTATCCTCTCCCAATATTTGACAGATGTTACTTTGTCATATTGTAGACACGTGTTTTGTCATTTTGTAAACAACAAAGAATTAATTAACAATAACTTAAATGTATCTGTAGAGCCTACACTTCTCAGCCCTTTTTACCCGTGCGAAGAACGGGTACCTTGGCTAGTAAAATATAAACTATTTTGAACGTTTAAAACATAAATGAACAGCTAATTAGGCCGTAAGATTTTTTAAAACTCAATTTATATTCCATGAGCATGAACACTATAAATAATATTTATGCCTATCATAAAACCGGTTAATGGCATCATGAAAATGGATGCTGATAGGCTTACTTGGTGCTGAAGCCACCGTTACGACGCTGCAGATTCGTCTGATAAGTTCCTCAGCAGATCTCCCGCTATCACATCAGCAGACTTGCTGACGCCACAAGATCCTAGATAAACTCGAGTTAATGCGTTTTCCTTAGAAGGATATCTCAAGTTTGCGTTTCAAGGAGGAATAAGATACGTATTATGAATAGGAGGAATAAATACGTATAAAGTTTGAACACTGAAGTTAAGACTAGCAGTAAGTTCATCCTTTGTAGGGTTTGTATGATTCAGTACTAAGGCGAGTACTCATTACCATGAAAAAATATAAACCTGAAACTTAAAAAAAAATAAAAATACCCCCATTGAAGCAGACATGCGTACTCAGCGAGTTTACAAATCAATAATATAATAATAATAATAATGGTATATGACAAGTTGTATCGATATCTGTCGATAAATATGAGAGTTATTCGCCTATTCTCCATAAGATTGACATAGGAAAGAGTATGCAGGTTTGCTGCTGTGAGGAACATTGAAAGTAGGCATTTCTAGCATAAACAGTTTCTATTTTGACCAGTTATACCAAGTTTCATAAACATCTGTCCATAAATAAAGGACAGTTTGCCTATTCTCTATATGATTAACATGGAAAAAGAGTATGCAGGTTAGCTAAGATGATAAACACATAAACTATGATTTCTAATCACTTTAAGCATAAGATCTCAACCACATGAAGGTAAATACAAAGTTTGATCCAAATATATTGATTGATAAGTGATATATTCATTTTTCTTTATCCTCCGTAAGATTAACATTGGAGCCCCAAAATACAACGTACTGTGTTTAGATTTTTTAATATGACGATAACTGTTGGAAATAGAGAAAAACGTCAAGGAACTAAACTGTGTAGATTTTTAAGCTGAATCTAATGGCAAAAAATATTAAAATAATTTGTAATTACATACGAAAAACGCAAAAAACCAACTTTTAGTACAAAATCCCCCCAAAATACCCGTTCCGATTGACCGATATGTCTGGTTTATAAACACGTCTCTACTAAATTTGGCCTCGATCAGACCATTTTCACGAGAGTTATCGTGTTCACAGACACATAAATATTGGTGAGGAACTTTAAAATGGTGATTATTACTGAACACTACTCGTCAACTATTGATGATGTTCACAGAAGAATGAATTTTTTTATAAACATAAACTCATAGTTAAATAGTAGACTCATAGTTAATTTAGTTAACCTAGAAATAAATTGTAAATTGTGAACCGTTACATTAGGCCTAATTTGTTATGTATTTTATAGGATAAATGCAGCCCATTAATATTAAAATGTTTAACGGTCGTCATGGTTTGAATTTTAAAAGTTATATGATGTCGTGATTTTTGAACAGCCTCGCTTCAATAGTTATGTCACGTAATGTGATTGTCTCGGCCGCTGCTAGGTAGCGCCAGAGGCTACTGGGTGAAGGTAAAACACTCTAGGTCGCCAAAACGGCCAACAATAGCTGAGTGGCACAGGAGTTATAATGGCCGATTCATAATCTGAAGGTTCAATATTTAGTAGTATCTTACCACAATATTGTTATATTCCAATGTTAGAATCAGACGCCCTTTTTTCAGTGGGACATTTTAACATCATGGCTATTGAATCAGCTGAAATGCTTTGATCTTGCATCTGCATTTAGAGATACTGCTGGAACGTTGGTTATGGATGCCGATTGGAAGGTCATATGCTGTATGGTGTGAAAGATTTTCTTTCAACAATAACCTCATTGACTTTGTGATCTGCTCTCCTTCTAGGAGGAGGTCTCACAGCGTAGTACCCGCCATGGAAGGCTCCTTCACTCCCAAAAAGTGAGGCTTGAGATTGGCAGGGAAAGTTTATCATATTTCGGCCCAAAGTTGTATTTTAACCTCTCTATGAACTTAACGGTTAGGTTGACACATTTAAACATTAAAAAGACTATAGAATTAATTTGTCCTGAATAATTATCTTTTTTGCTTTTACCGTTTTTATTCATTCGTTTTTTGTTGTTGCATTTTTTTAGGACTATTGTAATCTTATATAACGAAAGTTGCTTTGTAACAGTCTTTGTAACTTAGAAATGCTCGATAAATAAAAGAGAATTATATATATTTATTGGATATTTTATTTATTTATTAATATTCACGTAGATACCTCGAGAATTAATCGATGTCTTATAGATGAAAATGATTATAATTTATAGAGGATTATGAAACATGGCTACTATAAAGTAATTTAATGAGATAATGAAGATTACGTAGAAGTTCTGCTTAGGTACTGGGGTGGTAACAATACTTTTATACTTTTATTTTACTTTCATTATCTTAACTGAAATGGCAACCTATGCAGGTAGGTATTTTAAGCCAAGTATAAATGAGAAATTAATGTAGGTGGATTGTAGCGCGGTCGTGTAGTCTTGTTACTGACTAAGGCTGACGTTTTCCTTAGACAGAACTTTTAAATAATATCTCAACAGTCAATGGCATATCTAAGGGACCTACAGTTTAACGTGGAGTCCGAACCACTGCCTCTGAAATACAAACTGGTCCAATTATGAGGATAGTCTTTGCGGATTAACGTAGTATTCAATAGTGTGGACGTTAATCCACACAAGAGAACACTACATCCACCGACTATCGCTCATAACTATCCAAAATTCGTGACATCCAAGTAGCTGGATTACAGGACGACGCCACCGTCAGTCTATAACTTTAGGTTTGGCTTCAAGCCATGTAATAAATAAATGGTATCGGTTGACTGACACATACTGACACATAAGATTTGGTCCATGACCTAGGTATTACAATGAGAACGACATGAATAGCTAAATTTTAAAATGAAAATTAGCAAAAAAGATGGAAGATGGTCAAAATTAACCGGACCAATTTTAAGGCGGTTAAAAATAGTACGCGAGGAAAAGTTATATCTTACATAAAATTTTCTCAGCATTAAAGTCATTGTGATACGTTGTGAAACATAGGGTTTTAATAAAAAGTATGAGTAATATTTTCTACAAGACTTTTTTCTAAAGCCGTTAAAACCGATATGATGATATACTGAGGCGTGTGTGAAAGTTTGCCACGAATGTTATCTGAATTGACAACCCACTCAAAGGCGGTGGCGTATGCGGGTGTAACCTGTGAAGCGAAGGTGCAAGATATTACAGGATATCCGAGGAGGAGTTATATGGCTACGACCGTCGGGATTAGATTCTGAAGGTAAATGTGGAATATGAGACCTCTTCATACAACCGTTTGTAGCTTGTTGTAAGAAGTATTTCATGTAAGAGGACTAGGCTTGGATTTCATTTAATTTATTTTTTATTGAACCTTTTTATTTAGTTTTATGCATAGAACCCCCATTAGAGTAAAAATTTCTTTAAACAAAAATAGTATTTGATATAGACTTTAAAATGTTTTATCTTTTATAAGACAGTAAAACAGTATATTAGATAATTTTAATTTTCACCCAATATTTTTTTAAATATTTTTCATAGAAAGAATTCAAAAAAATTAAAATTTATGTCAAATTAAATAAAATTAACATAAATGGCTATTCTGGTACATAAAATATCCGTATACAGTATATGATTTGCATACTGCAATAATACAATAAAACATTGGGTTTGATATGATTAAAAAAGTTATCATTGTTTCACAATCAAATTACTTAATTAGGGTTTCTACTTGTTCCTATACGATGCTTAAAGCCTTAAGTTGATAGTGGATTTACCTGTTTTGAGTTTGGTTTTCAGACTGATGTACTATAAAACTATAAATTTTGAATAATATTCAGATAAACTTTTAAGGATGTTGTAGTTTTTAAATTTAACTAAGGAACAAAGTATGTTTCAGTCAACTGATTAGTAATCTGCTGTGTTGTGCAAACAATATTCTTGGAAAAACTACTATGTGAGGGAATTCGATTGATTTGGCATGACGAAAAATGTTCGCAACTAATCGGGTCCTGCATTTGACAGCCATGTTTGATATACAAGTAGACGAAGTGTCAGATAGTTGAGTCGAACAATGCAGCAGACACTTCCGTCGATAACTCGCAAAACCAGGAGTTCCTATCTCGCTCATCACGTAAACGAACTGGTCTTTGTCGGAGCAAAAGCTACAAACGTCATAAAATCCATTAAACTCATCATATTATCTTATTAAATATCTGAAATGGCGACCAACCTGGATTCGTATTTTAAGCCAAGTATGGATAAACAATAATTAGTGTAAGATAATGGCGGTGCGATCTTGTGGTTGTTACTGACTATGGTTGACAAGATTATTGGACAGAACTTTTGATTAATAGCACAACAAATAATGACATCCAACAGACTTACAGTTTAGCAAATGTAGGAATACATGTCTCTACCAAATGTGGTCTTGATCATTTGGTTTTAATCACAAAACATAATCACATACAATAATTAGATGTCATTAAGTACTATTTTATGCTTACTTCTTTGGCTTGCTCAATGGTTCAAATAAAACAGCTGCTGTTATACCTTAAGACAACATAAGTTGAAATCCGAAACAAAACTATTTCCCCATAAAATAACAATGGGAACCTTTCAGGTGTATAGGGTATTTATGGTAAAATCGTCAATAAAACTATTAGACTTTCCTATTTTAGCCCTAAAGAACTAGTATACCAAATTTCAACCTCCTAATTAATTGGAAAGTGGGAGAGTTAGTGATGAGTGAGTCACACAGTGAAGGCTTTGACGTTTATATAAAAAATAGATTCGATTATCTTGTTAAAAATAAAAACTAATCGTTTATTAGAAGTTGTTAAACTTTCCTCCATTAAAGACAAGACCGTGCCTATTAGATAAACGGTTTATTTAGACCATAAGAGGACCTTCTTTGCATTAATATCACATAAATTAGCTAAAGTGTTCGATAAAAGACTCTTTGCATTTAAATAGAAAATTATTTGTGGCCACAGTAAGGTAGGTTTGGATTTATTCACTGTTGTTTATTTCCATTTTGGGAACATCCAAAATAATTTACTAAAAATACTGTCTGGTATACTAGCTAATTATTAAAAATATATAAATAGTGATATTATACAATTTGTTATTTCAAGTTTCTTTTGAAAAACATAGCAAATTCCACAAAATATAAGGAAGTATGGTTTTTATAGGAACAAATTAAATCATAACAATTCACTGAAACTCAGTTCAGCTACCACAAAGGTAGCCACTAATCTTTATTGTACCGGATTTCCATGAAGTCTTGTCCTGATCGTATAACTTAGTTATATTTAAATTATCAATGCTACTCGTAACTATTCGAATTTCCATGAAAGGAATTTAATCAAGTTTATATTGGCTACTTCCAAATCCAGATGGTTTACTACAATCTCATCACAGTGAAGTACAAACGAAAAAGTAATAATGGCGAGTTCACAATAAATATTACACAGTGTTCTATGGTTACATGCAACTCATTCAGCTATTATAGTTCAAAGACGTTTTGTGCTAACATGTGGAAGGCGCCAACCTGATGTAAAAAGTATAAAAAGGTGGTATTCACATTTTTTTTCGAAGTAGGATGTGCGCACGATAAGTATTGAGCAGACCCGTGCACCAATCAAGAGTTAAGGCCAGCGCACAGCAACATACGCACGTATGCAGACAGAGGGAGGAAAAATCGCTCCCCATGTTATCACATGTTGCAACGCACACAGACGTCCGTATGTCTGCCGACGTCTGCATGTAGATGTTTACTTTTAATCACGTGGTGAGAGATTTTTCCTCCGTCTTACTGCATACGTACGTCTGTTGCTGTATTTGTTGGCCTTTAATGCCATGCAGAATTTGCCTTGAAGATATTTAGGTAACTAGAGGCGCAGATATGGAGGATTTATGATATTGTAAATAGTCATGAGAAACCTAAGAAGTAGAGTACCTGGTTGTATCTGTCGATAAAACACTATCCTGTTATTATTCGTTTTTGGGTTATTTTGTTTCTTCATATATGCATGGATTTGTGAAAACCCATTTTTTATGATATTGAAACTTTTAGTTATACAGCTGGGTAGTTCATTGGTAGTTTGTTTACCTCACAATGCGAAAGCCACTGGTTCGACTCCGCACTCGGACGCCATTTATATATTATGGACTATCTTAATATATATAAATCTTCTGCACGTGTGTTCGTAATTGAACTTTTTATAAACGGCTGGAAGCTAAAGCTTTTCCGTCTAAAGCTTTTCGACACAGAGGGCATAAAAGTGTATAGTGTCCGGTTTAACAAATTTAGTGTTTACAAACTTAACAGCTGTGATTAAGCAATTTGAAAGTTTCTTTAAACAGTCATTTGTTAAACAAGTATATTGTAGTGTAATGTTACTATAGTTGATTGAGGCTACTGGAATTAAATTTAAATTAATATACCAAAGGGCTCCGACCCTAAAGAGCATAAAAATGTGCAGTGTTTTTACACAAATAACAGCTGTGATTAAAATATAGAAGCTTTATTTTTCTAAGAAACACAATTTTGGCACAAGAACGTGTGCGATAGGTAACACTAGTTAACTGTATATACTGTACCTGCCTAACAAAATATCTATGTGAGATAGGAACATGACAGTTTACCATCAAAACGTAAAAAATACCATCGGTGTAGATATTAACAATAATTTCGTTACTAGTTTGTTGTGAAGGACTGATAAAATAGAATTAGAACCGAATGCAATTGGTATTATTTTTACGGAATTTGAACATAAACTGTACCATTTTATTTTGTAGTTATTCATTATATCAAAAAAAGAATTGTGATTGTTACCCTGTTATATTGTAATTACTTATTACTGAATTTATGTCATCATAATTTATTTTCCAACTGTAGGTAACTAATTTTGTTTGTATTATTAGTATTCTCTTCTGGAACCAAAGATATTGACGTATAAGAATAAATAGTTACAATACCTCTTCAACAGCTCAAATTTCCGTAGTACTGCGTTACGGCCGTTTCGGCATTAAGATGTCATCATCAGAAAAATAAACTTCAGCCACTTGGCGTCGTTAATTTTAAACAAATATTTACTCATACAAAAGACAACATCAATTTTCTCGACAGGCCTGTCTCGCATATAACGACGTAGCACGAGCTGGTAGCTGAGTAATGTTGTGTTTTGTATGTGTAAATATGTATTTGACGACGCCAAGTGGCTGACATTTATGCGACTGATGATTGCATCTTAATGCCGAAACGGCCGTAACACAAAACTACGAAAATTTGAGCTGTTGACGAGGTATTTATAGTAACTACAGTATTTAGTCAATAAATCAGATCAGGGGCCAGAAAACATGAATTTTAAGTATGAGAATAGTTGTTTCACAAAAAAATGTTTAGTATTCTTGTTCCAAGAACTTTTCCAACTATCCAACAATGCTGTATTGACATATAAAGGGAATTTGACCGGTTTATTTTGAGCTGTTCATGTTACAATTCACAACCTCTCTCGCCCTGATTTGTAAGTTCACCACGTCTCCGTCAGATTGCGCTGATTTCATCTCAACAATACCACGACATCATTACCTTTACTTTCCACCGTCTGAAATAAAGTTGAAACCTACACCTTAGACTTCGGCTCCTGTTGAAACCTTATTTTAAAACTGGTTTATTCTAAAATTTAATTGTTTTATCTTTATAATTAATTAAATTGACTTATGAAATAATGAAAATAGTTATTGCACATTCTGAAGTAATTTTAATGAGTCACTTCAAAAAGTAAAATATTTTTTAACAATCATAAATGAACTCACCGTCGTTGTCAGACCACATTTTGAAAAAAAACCTTTTTCAAACTGTTGATAGGGAGTGTAAAAAACTAGACGAATCCGGTTATTAAAAAAATATGGTTGCATTACAAGGGGCATAAGGTCCATAACCATTATACGTTTCTTCTGAACTATAGACATGATTTTAGGGCTATCTATAGAGAAATTAAAGTCAGAAAATACCGTAACAGCGATAGTTAAATAGGCTATTAAGAGCCAGAGGGGACTACTCATCCAATCGCAATGAAATTTTAGGAAGTTGCTCTATATGTGTCCAGGAAGGTTTCAGTGAAAAAAATATTTTCGAAAACTCCATAACTTTCCATTTTTTGGCGTTTTCAATTTCTAATGTTAACATTATGGGGACTAAGTTTGTTTAACAATTTTCTACAATAAAAACATTTTTGATTTCTTAAGCTACAGCTGTTTTATTACTTTCCATTAGCAATATGCTTTACTATCCAATGCCATCTAAATTATTCATTAATGTAAAACTATTAAGTAAATAAATACTGTATAAAATGGACATCTTTATTCGCCACGTTAATAGTTTACAGTTTTTGGGAACTATGCATTTATATATTTTATTTTCTGTCTGATTAAAAGTGACGTGTTTATATGTTGGCCAAATAAAAAATAAATACAATGTTTATACATATTACGTTTACTATAATAATCAGCTGTTGTATATCTTTCATATAAACTCCAAATTACTGTTAGGTTTGATTTGGGTTTAGGTTGGAGTAGAAAACTGTGAATCAATCCATTCAGATTTATTTGTTTTGTGAGAATGTTACTAATATGTCTTATCGTTTCAGTATTGTTATTAATTATGCAACGACTTAGAATATCTAATCTTTCACAACGACATCGTAATGCTATTCGATTTCAGAACATGACCAATCTTAAAGTTAACACGTATTTACTGTAGGGCGTTACGAAGTTCGCCGGGTAAACTAGTACGTAATAAAAATTAGATTAGATTAACTTTTGAAATGATGACCTACCCAGGTAGGAATTTAAGCCAGGTATGAATGAAAAATGAGCGTCAGACGATGATGATGCCAAAGACATATACCTACAGCGTGACGTGTCATCAGAAACACTTTTGTCTCTGAACTACGAACTGAACTAATTATGAGGATGGTCGTAGTGGATGAATGTAGCATTCAATATTGCGGACGTTAAGCACCAGAAAATATCACATCCACCAACCCTCGTCCATAACCATCCAGAATTCGTGAACTCCAAAGTAGCTGGATTACAAGACAACCCACCTTAGAGTTTTGTTTGTACATTGCTTGGAATGAATATATCTTGTATTATTTTTAGGTTTCATCTCACAGAAGAACCGAAGTAGTCTTAACTCAATTTCTGTCCGCCAATTGTATCTGCGACCCGTTGTAACGTTTGAAAATGAGAGCCCTCTTTATGATAACATCTCTTTTAGTATTCTTTACCTTTTGAAGATGTTTTTGCATAAAATAAACTGACCCCCACTCCCTTCAAATAAAGTACCCTCCTTTAAAAACACCATTTATTAGCAACATTAGGCACATTTTTTACAAGTTTTGCTAAACACTTGATACGGTATATTAAATTTAATATTTTTATTAAGTTTATTAAGCCGTGAAAACAAGTATCTTGTTCTTTATACTTTATACTTTTATGCTTTTAACTGAAATGGCGACCTAACCAGGTAGATATTTTAAGCCAAGCATGAATGAGAAATGAATGTAGGATGATTGTGGCGCGATCTTATAGTCTTGTTACTGACTAAGGCTGACATGTTCCTTAGACAGGACTGTTAATTAATAGCCCAACAGCCGAAGGCAACTAATGGGCCTACAGTTTAACGTGGAATCCAAACCATGGCCTCTGAATTACGAATTGGTCTAATTATGAGGATTGTCTTTGCGGATTAACGCAGTATTCAATAGTGCGGACGTTAATCCACACAAGAGAACACTACATCCACCGACCATCTCTCACAACTATCCACAACAACCTCCAAGTAGCTGGATTACAGGATGCGGCTAATAAAGCTGTTCATTGTGTACAGCACATATTTACTTCATAGTTTTACAATAATGAATGATTCAGATGGCATTGGATAGTAAATAGTAAAATAGTGGATAAGTTTAGTAATAGTAGTGGATAGTAAAAGCATATTGCTAATGGAAAGTAAACCAATCAGCTGTAGCTAAGAAATCAAATGTTTTCATTGTAGAAAATTTGTAAACAAACTTACTCTCCATAAGGTTAACATTAGAAATTTAAAACGCCATAAAATGGAAACTTATGGGGTTTTCGAAAATATTTTTTCACTAAAACCTTTCCGGACATATATAGAACAACTTCCTAAAATTTCATGGCAATTGGATGAGTAGTTTAGCAACGCATAAAGGACATACATACAGACAGACATACATACATTCAATTTTATGTATAGAGATTTTCGGGGCTTCCGTGACCCGCACGGAACTACCCATGACTACCCTGGGGGTCGCTTGAGAAACCCTGCTCCAGAGGGATTCGTTCCTGGGAACCTTTTGACTCTTTTCTTATCTGATTAGGTGCAATAGATACTATAATCATCTGATAGTGAACAAAACTATTCGTTGTGATGGTAATTATATTGAAAAGAAACATTGATATCAGCTTCCTGAAAATTAAAATTAAATTGAATTCCTGTGCATAACAAGACATACGTCATAGCCTCCAACAATTTATTTAGGAACAACAGTTTTAGAAAGAAATTAAAATCTGAAACTGCAATTCTGAAATTCTAAAATCTGAAATTGAAACTGCTCAGTAACAAACGATGGTCGGAAAAGTTAGTTTTAAGTGAATAGCCCCCCCCAAATAAAATAATAAATAGGAACAATATAAACAAGTTTTGGATAAAATCACAATGTTTATAGGTTGATAGGCTTACAAAATTAAATGTTCAACACGTTATTCACGTAAAGAAAACAATTTATTGTTTATCGTTTAGTTAATTTTAGTTCCTGACAGTCTGAATATTCCAGCCACGGTAACAGCTTATTCCCTTTGGAAAATACGCAACAAATTAATACTTTTCAACAATCAAAGTAGTCGGTATCAGCAAAGGCAGTTTTGAAATATCTTATAAGACACCGTACTTTGATTTGACAGATATCCTAAAAACTACAAGAAAAGAAACAGAGAAATTTAGATAAAATACGCGTTGCCAAGGAATTTCAAAAATAATTATTTTGAAAATATAGCTTAAAATGTAGCGTATAAAATATATTTTTGTTATGGTACTAATCTATCGCTGATTTTGCCAAACTATATTTTTGACCAACGTACGTCAGATCACCAGTTTCAAATAAAGAATCGGCGACCTGACAGAACCTTTTGGTGAACTGCACTTCAGATCGTCGATTCGCGCGGCTGAAATAAACCGTCTATTTTTTTATAAATCGGTTAACTGTCAGCTTTGCCTCTTGAAACACCGAAGTCTTGTCGTACCACGATTGTACCAACGTTTTGGTACAGAAGTGTTTTGTTATTTCACACGTGTTATTGTTATTTACATTTTACATATTGTGTATAAGTGTTTGTCTATAAACATGATGAAATTCTTAAAACAGTCAATTGAAACCATAATTTGCAGATATATGTAACCATACATTTATTCAGATGATTTTAAAAACCAAACATACCGGTTAGTTCAATGGGGAAGGGGTTTTGCTTCAAAATTGAGTTCTTAGAGTGTTTTTACTTATATTTAAAAATATATGGAATAAGTATGATGCTCAAACAGTTTATTTTATTTAAAGTATTTTGAATCTTTGCACAGTTTCAAGTGACTGAGATACATCTGCATTTTGCTCTTGGAGCTCCAATGTTAATCTTAAAGGGAAAACATTATAATGGATATCTCACTTATTATATTATTTGAAGTACTGTTATAAACCTGGTATAGGTATACAACTTCATAAAAATTAAGAATTAATAGAGTAAGCAGAAAAATCTTTATTTCTGTTCCTTTTGGCAGTAATCCCACTTATTTTCCCCATGTTATTCTATTAGAAAATAATTAAATTAACTAGTGATATAACAATGTATGATCAAAATAAAAAAATACGACTAAAAGTATGTTTCAAGTGTTAAATAAAATATATAGATTTTTCTTAAGAACAACGATAAACTCCCAGTAGTTCAAGAAACTAAAGGTACATCGTTTTTGGTTAGAAAATCAAGATGATGAGGTAACAGAATTTATGCAATACAATATTAAAACCTTTAATTTTAGTTAATAAATTAACTGTACTAAGGTCATATTTCCCAATAAAGATTTATTCAAACATACGAAAAGGACGAACATAACTCCACCCTTGTTGTTTTACAATATTGAGCTGTTAAAAGCTTGTAAAATATCAACGGACTATTTCAGTACCGGAGGTGTTTGAACATTGATGATGTTCAGGACTACCAACCCCTTGGTTGGGTAAACAAATTGTACCGCAACAAACACAACATGCACTCTGTGTCACGGGATATTATGATGGAACGCAAATATTTTGCACCCCGGGGATGAAATAAAACACCCCTGGATCAAACTCTCCCTGCGTTTATTGCGAGGAAATATTTCATTCGTGGATATTGGCAAGTGTGTATCGGCGTACTAGACGAAGACTAAAATTTTTGCAATGTAATTTTTGCAATTTAATCCAACAATAATACTAAGCGTTTGTTCTATCTTCCAAAAATATCTACTACTAATTTTTTTTAAATTAGGAACATTAAAAGGGTTTAATATGAGCTTATAACAATTTGCAAGTCTTGGTTGAAAATTAAAATTGCTGATTAAAAAAAATATAGAAAGTGTAATATTTTCCCTTTTTAATTTTGAGCATAACGACAAAAATGTTTTTTGACATTTAAAACTAAACAAAACCGATCATAATTTTATGCAGCTATTTACTAGCTTAAATTTTTTTAAACATTTTACATGTATCTTATACATAAACGATGTAAATAAACAATTAACTTACCTAAATTTTAGCCAAATGATGTCTGTGACTTTAGTCTAAATTGGAACAGTTTTGACAGTAACAAAAACTCTTCTAAAATATATTAACTAAACACTTATTTAATATTTGATCAAAAATCTAAACGCCTTTTGGCTAAAAAATGAGACTATTTTTGTTTAGATTACCATTTGAAATGGCGATTTACCAAGGTAGGTTTTTCAAGCCCAGTATGAATGAGAAATGAGTGTAAGATGATTGTGGCTCGATATTATAGATATAGATTATATATCATATCATATATATCATTATATATATTATCGATTATAGATCGATATTATAGTATCTCAACAGTCAATGGCATATCTAAGAGACATACAGTTTAACGTGAAGTCCGAACCATTTCCTCTGAATTATAAACTAGTCTAATTGTGATGACTATTGCGGATTAACGTAGTATTCAATAGTGACTTTAATCTACACAAGAGAACATTACACCCACCGACCATCGCTCACAACTACCCACAATTCGTTTGTGTATAGTTGATGCAAAAACTAGTACTTTGGATGTATTAGTCTTTTAAAAACGCATTTAGACACAAAAATGAACAATGAGAAATTAATTAATTAAAGTTCTATACAGTTTCCCCTGATATAGAGACGTTAAAATACTATGATTTATCAATAACAATGTGTAAAATATCAAGGAATAAAAAATGTTAACGAATATAGTTATTCGAAATATAATGTGTACTTTAAAACTGCAGAATATATATTTATAATACTGAATTAGTTTGTGTGACTATATCTTTAATTTTTCACGTAATCCATGCAATAATCACCTGCATGTTTGTCACAAATATCTCTGAAAGCAGTTTTTAACTAATCTCTAAGCTCACGTGGAGCCCATTACCCAGATGAATCAAAACCCATGATCTCCAGCAAAAAGCCATCTCCTGCATATTCAGTGGTGCTGCAATCTCGTGATTAGTACAAGGTGAAATGGGGTTATCAAATGAAAGCTCAATCAAAGTAATTCGAAGCATTATAAACACTGAATTTTAATGTGATATCCTTATTAAAAACTGAAAATAGTACATAAGGATTATAATAATTTATTTCTATGTAGAGTTTTTTGAGTCGATTAAACTCTGTCGGTAGGCAAACGGACTCGAATCCTGTGTCAGCTATCGCATACGTTTGAGACACCATCTTTGTATAAAACATATGTCGTGTGAATCCGGTTGGTCGGTGTTTGGCAAGACCCTCCTCAGCTTAAAGTGGTCCGCTGGAACTTTTGCTACGCAAATGTGTTTTAATTGTGTGTTTTTTAGTTGTTATTTATGTTATTTTTATTCTTAAAACTGCTAAAAAAGTAAAAAATGAATGCTGAACTCGTCATAATATAGTGGTAACAAACTTACTTGTACCCAAATTGATATTCCAGTAGGGGTGGATCCAATATCTACGGGGTTATGTTAATCCTACACCCATGACGTTTTCGTCTCAAAACTGCAAGTAATCACATAACCACCCTTCTCTGATGACATTTTGCACATAAAAGAACACAGCATGCAGCAAACAAGTGACAGAGACAAGATACAAGCCAAAGCCCTTCATGCCTCTTTCAATTTCATCGGACACAGCACGTGGGTTCGGACACCATTTTGTAACATACCGGTCCCCAGGTAGGTATTTAAGCCAAGCATGAATAAGAAATAAGTGTAAGCTGATTGTGGCGTAATCTTGTAGTCTTGTTACCGACGAAGTCTGACATGTTCCTCAATTAATAGCCTACAGTCAATGGAATATCTAAGGAACCTGCTGGCATGGTGGCTAAGAGGCATATGATCCAGTTGTTTTTATGTTTAATATTTTCCCCGACTAATATGGCAAATCAAAACCACGCCCATTTTTATACGAGTTGTATAATTTAAATTGTATTGATGACATTTCTATTAATTTATTATGCGACATAGATTAGATTAGATTAAGTAACAATTCTAGTATTAGTAGTAATAGGATTATTAAAATTTAGTGAACTATTTTAGAAACATTATTCCATACAAAGTACCTGGTGACCGAGCTTTGTTCGGATTGAATAATAAATATTTACACAAATTAGTTAGCAAAATTAAAACACATTTATTAGTCAATGAAAGCACTTATGTAGTTTAAATAAAACCAATTTAATACAATTTAATTAATATAGCATAAACACTGAACAAATATGTAATCCCCGGATGGGGATCGATCTCGTAACCTTCGGCATGTGAATCCTATGCTCTATGCTGCTGCGTCGGCCAAGTTTATGACGTCGTTTAAGATCTTTTCGCCAACCTCAATTGTTTTAGCTGATCATATACTGCTAACTTTATTATCCATACAGTTATTATTAGCCTGTGATCAACTGATTTTGTTAGAAACGGAATCAGGATTGAAAAGCAAAAGAGAAATTTAATTTACACCAATTAATTGGTTTGTTACAGTGGCTTCAAGCAATACAATTCATTATTCGTCATCTCATTCACCTATAATCTTACTAAACCTATCCTGTCGTCACAATAAGTCCAGTAACAATAATTTTTCAATATTCACGGATATTAGTGGTACTAGTAGAGGAGGGAGAGTATTATTAATTGGATGATATGGAATACAGCGTGTTTGTTTCTATTTGATGCTAATATTTTGCGAAAATGACAAACCACTAATAAACAATCCCATGATGCATTGTAGTAGGATTTGACTGCTCGGTGTTGTCTTAGGTCTACGTCTCACTATAGGAAAGAGTTTATTTTATGAACTTTTTATAAAAAGTTTTTGAAGTTCATTTTTCTAACATTTTGATATAATATTACTTATTTGACTTGAACATCGTTTTAAAGCGTAATCTAAACTAAAAACCTTGTAGTTTATAATGGTGTGATAGCTTTTTAGATAAATTTGCTTAGTTGGTCAATGTAAAGGTAAATTTTTCAAGATGGCGTGTCGGGTGCAAGTTAGTTAGGTAGGTAGGTAATGATTTAAGTTTAAGATAGGTTTCCTATCTACCCTCTACCCTATCTTATCTCATACTAGCCAAAGTACCCGTTCTTCGCACGGGTTAAAAAAAGGCTGAAAGGTGTCGGCTATTGTTAATTAATTCTTCATTGTTTACAAAATGACAAAAAACGAGTGTCTACAACATTTCAAAGTAAAATCTGTCAAATATTGGGAGAGGATAAGGATTAATGTAATAGAGACAGTCGTCGGAAAAAAACTTAAAATCTACCATTCCACTATTTCCAATAATTCACTAATTTCGATCCAGCAGTTTATCTGAAAAATCAACTTTATTTCTTCTTCTTCCCGAACTGTCAAAATATAGTGCAAACGGATGTTGTCATTAGACAAAGTAAACATTGAAACCTAGGACGGTCACGGCAGCTCTTTCTCCTTCTTCTTCCCGAACTGTCAAATTTTAGTGTTCACAGCTGTTGACATTCAAGTAATTTTATGTTTTCATTCTCTAAAAATGTAAAAATTGAAACTTAGGACGTTCACAGGGCGTAGCCCGAGAGGAGAGGATTTTAAGGAAATGAGTATGCCTATGTGTTGCATGAGTTTTTTTTTGTGTAAAATTTCACTGTTTGGTTCAGTATTTTTTGCGTTTACTTGCCACAACAAACCCCAAACAAACAAACATACAGACACCACCTCTTCTTTATAATATTACTAGCTGACCCGGCGAACTTCGTAACGCCTCACAGTAAACACATGGTAACTTTAAGATTGGCCATGTTCTGAAGTCGAATAGCAATACGGCTTCATTGTAAAAGGTTATATATTCTGGGTCGCTGCATAGTGAATAACAATACTGAAACGATAAAACATATTAATAACATTCCCATAAAACAGATAAATCTGAGTGGATTAATTCACAATTTTCAAATCCAATCCAAACCCAAACGAAACCTAACTGTAATACGGCTTTTATAGGAAAGATATACAACAGCTGATTATTATAATAAACGTAATAATATAAACATTGTAATTATCATATAAACACGTGACTTTAATCAGACAGAAAATAAAAATATAAATACATAATCCCCCAAAACCGTAAACTATTAACGTGGTGAATAAAGCTGTTCATTTTTTACAGTACACATTTACTTCATAGTTTAACATTAATGAATGATTCAGATGGCATTGGATAGTAAAGCATACGGTATTGCTAATGGAAAGTAAACCAATCAGCTGTAGCTAAGAAATCAAATGTTTTCATTGTAGACAATTTGTAAACAAACTTACTCTCCATAAGGTTAACATTAGAAATTTAAAACGCCATAAAATGGAAACTTATGGGGTTTTCGAAAATATTTTTTTCACTAAAACCTTCCCGGACACATATAGAGCAACTTCCTAAAATTTCATGGCGATCGGATGAGTAGTTTGGCAACGCATAAAGGACATACATACAGACATACATTCAATTTTATATATAGAGATAGATTACCCAACGTAAATGTATGATGGTCAATATAACCCAAAAAGGTTTATTTTATTAAAATTAATTATGAAAAAGTAAATCAAACCTGAAAAAACCCGTAGTCAAGAAATTAAAATTAGTTCACCTTAACTGCTCCGGAGCAGAGAAAGATAATTATAGCTGTTTCTTTTGTAAAACCTAAATTTGAAGTCAAATAGATCAACCCAACTCTTTGCTTTAAATCACGCAAGAGAATTAAAATATTTATATTACAACATTAGAAAAGGGTTTTGAAATCATAAATAATTTGCTATTTAAATGCAAAGACTTCTTACTAAAACATCCAGACACCTAAGTCAATGTATCTGATACGAATACAAATAAGAACTTAGCTTTTAATCAAGAATGTATCCTTTATCCTTTAGCTCTATTTGGAAAATACCTGTTTTCAGAAAGAATGCATTGTAAAATTTTATTTTTATATAAACAATATGTATTTGTGCGATGGGTATGGGTAATTGAAAATATTGTAGAGTTTATAAAATATCTGATACTATATACAATTCACGTAAACTAAATCAAATAATCATGATTATTTGATTTAGTTACTAGAAGTTAGTTAAAGTAGTTAGTAGTAACTAAGAAATTTTAGTTTCTTGTTCATTACTTTTTATTGGGAATCACTTTGAAAGAACTCTTAAGTAAGTCATTTATGCTGATGCTGTAGCTACTAATATACCATACTATAATGCAAGATTATTTAGCAATTAAAATCTTAAGCTTAAATTAAACAACGATGATAATAATAGCAAAAAATGTTTTTATTTACTGTGGGAAATAGCTTAGACCATGGATATGTCTAAAGGGGTTGTTTTCAGTTCCTCTAAAAAGCAGCCCCCCGGAGCATACCCAAGTCAAAAAAATATCATAATTAAGAATTTTTAATGTTTCAACCAGAATAAAATAAAAATTATATACTTCCATTGTTAGTATTTTAATTCCAAGTGTCTATTTTTATACCATCTTTTAGCAAAATCTCCCTCTTTTAGGGAAAAAGCTATTACCGTAGGTCTCTTGGCAAGACTTAAGCCCGGTACTATGTTATTTTTGTTTTGAGGTGCCCAGAGGCCAGAAACAATAGTCGTTAAAATTTTTATATTTATATACTACCGTAGCTGACCTTGCGAAATTTGAAACGCCTATTAGTAAATACATGTTAACTTTAAGATTGGCCATGTTCTGAAGTCGAATAGTATTACGGCTTCGTTGTGGAAGCCGTTTTGTGCCATCTGAACTCCGCTTCTTTGCCGCGGTGGTTTATGGGCCCTGTATTCTAACATTAAAAGTGCACTTTCTCGCATACCCTTGGACGGATTTCGTTCACCAAAGTACCATTCGATATAAAATTAAATTTGCAATATGTTTCATATCTCATAAAAATTTTACAGAGTTAATGACTTTTTGGTACTTAAATTAAAAGAATTTTAACCATCGCCATTTTGAAAGTTTAAAAGCAAACTAAATAATACTTTGAGAATATTTTTGACTTTGGCCAATAAATATGTGTGCAAAGTTTGGGTTCGGTATCTTAAATAGTTCTTGATATAACGTTTTTTGTATAAAATACATAAAGGCGGCTAGTGACTAAACAAAAGGATTTTTCAACATATGTTTTCAGGAAATTTTGTGTTTATTTTGATGAGTTCTATCACCCCTCGAAGTTTTTCTACGACTTTAATGAACACCCTGTATGCGTTTGTGAACACGAGAACTCTCGTAAAAAATGTTGTGATTGAGACCAAATTTGGTAAAGACGTGTATTTTACTAGTAGTGTATTCCTACACTTAATCATAATCCAGACATATTGGTAAACCAGAACGAGTAGTTTTGAGGGGTTTGTACTAAAAAATTTGGGGTTTTTACATTTAGAATCAGCTTAAAAAACTACAAAATTTAGTTCCATAAAGCGGTTCTCTATCTCCAACTGCGTATTAAAACATCTAAACACAGTATGTTGTAATTTTGGGGCTTCAATGTTAATCTTATGGAAGGTAAGGAAAAATTAATATTTCACTTATAAATCAATATTTTTGGGTTAAACTTAGTGTTTAACTTCATGTGGTTTAGATCTATTTATCTATGCTCAAATCTATCTATTTATATTCATTTATCATAGTTTATATGTTTATCATGGCAGCTAACCTGCATACTCTTTTCCTATTAGTCATATAGAGAATAGGCAATCTCCTCTATTTATGGACCGATGTTGATGAAACTTGGTATAAATGGTCAAAATAAAAATTGATTTTGCTAGAAATGCCAACTTTCAATATTCCTCACAGCATAGAACCTATATACTCTTTCCCATGTTAATATTATGAAAATAAGGCAAACTACTCTCATACTTATCGACAGATATTGATAAAACTTGCCATATATCATTGATTTGGAAATTCACTCAGTACGCAGGTCTGCTGCGACGTTGGTACAGTATTTCGTTTTTATATGATTTTAATTTGGTTTAATTACCTTATGTATTTCTTTAACCATGATTGGCTTAATTCCTGTTTTTTTCAAGGAACCAATCTCGATCTCTTATTAGTGTATGCGGTTAAATATATGTCAAAGAGAAGAAAATTTAGGTTTATCTGGGCCAAAACCTTTCTTTATCTTTTTTAATGTGCAACATAAATACAGTTTTACGTTTTATAGACAAGCATATGAACGTTTAAATGAAGAAAAAACAAACACATACCAAACCATGGATTTGGAGAAAACATTAAATCTGACTAAACTAGTTATATAGGTGACTAGCTGACCCGGCGAACTTCGTAACGCCTCACAGTAAACACATGTTAACTTTAAGATTGGCCATGTTCTGTTCGTAATAATATAAACATTATAATTATATAAACACGCGACTTTAATCAGACAGAAAAAAATATAAATACATAATCCCCCAAAACCGTTAACTATTAACGTGGTGAATAAAGCTGTTCATTTTTTACAGTACACATTTACTTCATAGTTTAACCTTAATGAATGATTCAGATGGCATTGGATAGTAAAGCATACGGTATTGCTAATGGAAAGTAAACCAATCAGCTGTAGCTAAGAAATCAATGTTTTCATTGTAGACAATTTGTAAACAAACTTACTCTCCATAAGGTTAACATTAGAAATTTAAAACGCCATAAAATGGAAACTTATGGGGTTTTCGAAAATATTTTTTCACTAAAACCTTCCCGGACACATATAGAGCAACTTCCTAAAATTTCATGGCGATCGGATGAGTAGTTTGGCAACGCATAAAGGACATACATACATAAATACAGACAGACAGACATACATTCAATTTTATATACATAGAGATAGTAAAATGTTTTACTTCCCTTTGAGAAATTATCAATACACACCCATCCAGATCAAAGCCGTATCTATATGTCAAAATAAGATATTTAAACTAATTAATTGAGTTGAAATTTTAGTTGATTTTATTATGGTATGTTATGATATACTATACTAGGATTTGCCTTTATCCAGCTGATACTCTTAGCAAGCTTATACTTTCAGCTGATCACATGGTTTGTAAGAAGTGTGAGGTCAATAGCGTTGATACAAGTGATTTGTGATTGCGGACACGGAAACATTCACTTAGGGTCAGATAACAATCGACACCGTGTGGTGAGGAATGGCTCCGTCACCTCACTCGTGACTTGTACCAGCCCGTCGTCTGCAATTCACCTCAACGTAGTCACATCTTGTGGTTCAGAGATACATTGTTACTGACGTGAAAATATCGAAGTATTTCGTCAAACCTGTTCTAGGACATAGCTTGAACAACTCCTGCATGAAGGGTATCGCTACCTGAATCCTAGTACAGCCGATGACGAGCAACTGAACAATATCCACTCAACAGGAGAATGACTAATACTTTGATTGCATCATTTAATTTGAAAGTGTGTTTACTCATTTAAAAATCATAGGTGTTCCTTTTACGACATGATCTATGAAATTTCTACCCCAAATTAACTCAAATCACTGAGTATGTGTCTTATTGTTGCTTTCAAGGAAGTCAGACCTCTCCCACTTCCCTTTCAACTTTTGGGAGGGTATCAGTGGGTACCCAAGCTCTACCAGATGACTTTTTTATTGGTTTTTAATTTTTGTTTTAGTTATTTTGTAAATTATTTTTTTGTTGGTTCCTTATTGGCTTCTTTTTTCTGTTTTCCCTGTTTTTCATTTTGTTGTATTTTTGTTATTCATTATTTGAACTTTATTTGCTGTAATTGTATCTTCTGTACACTCACAATTACTATCCATATCTGAAACATCATTCATGCTATCCCTTATAGCTGCAGAGCATGTGCTTGGAATACGTACATCGGATAGCTCATGATGTTCAGCTCGACCTCGGAACAGTTCTTTTTACTCACATCAACTGGATCTTCCACATTCATATGGTGTCATGGTCTTCTTCACTTCCTCCTTGATGCCATCCTCAGTAATTCTGGTTACCGTTTTTTCTGAACCTAAAGCTGACTACCACTTGGGTTATTGATGTTATAATCATCCTCTTCCCCACTGTCTTCATCACTATTGACGTGGTTATTTGGAGGCGAGACATTTGAATGGAAAACTTTATAACCGGAAAACGTCCCCTGGAAAACGTTCTATCTGACAAAAACCTAGTTTCGAGTTATCAAGCGTAGAAAGTTGAATTTACCGTGAAGTCTTACGTAGCGCCTCAATTCTGACAGACAAAATCAGAGCTGCAAACTCAAATATCTTCAAAAACAAATATACCACTGTGTAGTTCGTGGCGTCTAGAACCTTTTCCACTAAATATCTCCGTTTTGGAAATTTCGTCGCTTAGATTGTTTCAGGGTTCAGGAACTGACAGGGAAACAAATAAAACTATACCAACACCAATATTTGAAATATTCTACAACAAATAATTCTTCAACTCAATTTATCATATCAAATACACTATCTACCAATTCCCACAGTTATTCCTTTTATATTTCCTTTTAATCAATTCTCTAATACCTTCAAATTATAACAATACAAGAACTTTCACAATGTAAATCAATAATATTGACTATCCTTACATTCCTTCACCAATATACATACTTACTCCATATTATTACTCTTCAGAATTTGAAAATATATTTATTACTCACCGCCCACCAATTTTATAACATAATGATCTCTACGACACGAACAACAGGAATATATTTAAAAATGTATACAACAAATTATTCTTATCGTGCTGCAGTTACCCACAGTTCATCTATGTTATACTTTTCTTTTATTTTAAAATTTCTTCAAAAAATAATTCTAAAAACTAAGAGATTCTGCCGACACCTATAAGGGAGTCTGGGAGCAGAGCCCCCAGCGAGCGAAGCGAGTGCAGTCTATACACTCGGATGAGCTTTAACATAATCTATTTATTTGGATGAGCTTAACCATCGTTTATACACTCGTAACGTAGTCTATACACTCGGGCGAGCCTTAAAATTGCTTGTACACTTGGTAGAGCCTTAACATCATCTATTCGTTTGGAGTCTTGATGTCATTTATACGCGCGAAAGAGACTTAATGTAATCTATACACACGGGTGAGCCCTAACATCTTCTTTAGACTCGGGCGAGCCTTAACATATATACACTTGAGCCAGCCTTAACATTACCTATACATTCGTGTGAGCCTTGATATGGAATAGAATAGAATAAAATAGAATAGAAAAAACTCTTTATTGAAGGAGTCATAAATGTCCATTAAACAAACAACAAATTATTACAATGTCTACCATCGTATAAAATATACCAAAAATTAAGTACATATTATAATAACTTCTACACGAAGCCTTACACTTTACATCACGAGGCCCAATTACACGGGCACCCTATGATAATTTCACCTAGCAAAACAAAGAATATAAGAATAATAAGCAGTTAACATAGTCTATGCACTTGGGTGAGCCTCATAATCATCTATCCTAAATTCTTTGGTAAGGTAAGTGTATACTTTTACTAAGAAGGTTACCCAAGAGGTAAAATGTTTATTTTGTCAGCTTACATGGGTTTGTTAGTTAGGGTGGTATACTGTGCTATATAAGTATAATCAAACAAAAGGCAGAGGGCTCAGGGTTGACATTGCCCTTGCTCTGTGGATTGAGAGGTCGATGGGTACGAAAACTCATTTTCTGTATCGGTATGCCGACAGACGAGCCTAGACTGATTTGAAAGTTTTCGATTTGAATAGCAAATATGTATTTTTCCATAACTTTTTCATCCTTATTACTTCGTCCCAATGTGCAATATCCAAGTCAAATGTTTATGCCTACCAGGACCATAAAATACTTCCAAGAAGTCAAAATTAACATTTTTTTAACTGAACGAAATGCCCTGCGATATCCTGTCATCTAATTTCAGTATTTCTGTGAACAATTAATCAAGTCAAGAATTAATGTTTTTAAGAAACTATAGAAAGGAGTGTATCCATTAAGGTTTGACCTTGAATGTAACTAAAAAATTGGAATATTTTATAAAGTGCATACATGCTACTATCATAAAGGGTATAGTGGAAATAGTCCCTTACCTAAAATACTTGCGTTATTTAGAAATCTAAAGATAAATCTCAACTTCCTCTACTTACAAACCTAATATCAATAAAACATACGGAATCAGCAAATCATTTCAAAATAATGAAACATCACTCAACACATCACTTACATTAAAACTATATTATTCCAAAGAAAAATATTTTAACTATGGTACTGAAATATTCCTGAATTAAAAGCAAGCAAATAAATCTTTAAACCATTTGAGACAAAATGCAAGATTCTTAGAATGAAGATAGCTCGTAAAATTAGGGTTTTACTCTTTGGAAACAGTCCAAGGCAAGAATCAAAGGTTGCTTCATGTTTTCAAGTTATTTTTATATACAGTCTTCTTATTATATTGTGTCTTGTTATACAAATTCATTGCTGAAATATTGCGCTATATAACTTAAAAGAGCTTTTTTACACGCCCGAGCTGTTTACCGTTCACCATCTGACTGTAACTGCACGACATTCTTATAGAAAGTGCTAAGAACTCGTGTCAAGCGAGTGTTGCAGAAGTGATGCAAGCAGTGATAAGGTGGTGACCTCACATTAGTGACCTTATCACGACCAGCTGGTGAGTGAATGTTGCCGTGTCAGAACAGAGTTACACGCCCGAGCTGTTTACCATTCACCATCTGGCTGTAAATGCACGATATTCTTATAAAAAGTGCTAAGAACTCGTGTCAAGCGAGTGTTGCAGAAGTGATGCAAGCAGTGATAAGGTGGTGACCTCACATTAGTGACCTTATCACGACCAGCTGGTGAGTGAATGTTGCCGTGTCAGAACAGAGTTACACGCCCGAGCTGTTTACTGTTCACCATCTGACTGTAAATGCAGAATATTCACAGATAATAATTAATATTAGCCAATTTGCAAACCTCCCCCTCTCCCTATGGAGGATTTTCAAGGTGATTATAAGTGAAAGCAATGAGGTATCTGATTCTAACGAAGGTAGCTTTGACTCTGATAAACGTTAAAGTTTTTAACACTTGCTTCCTTTTTTAGTCATTTACTTTGTCCTAGTAATCTAAGAAAGTTTAGTTATTCTTTAACCAGATATATGTAAGTTTAGATTTTACTAGATGTTTTAAAATGTCTGGTTCGACATTTTAAATATATAATCAGGTTAATGATTCAAACATTGCATAGCCACCGTATTGATTTTTGAAGAATTGCAAAAGTATATAGTGGTTAGTTTACCTATTATTTGCGGAAATCAAACTACAAAAAGATAAGGGTCAGGCTGCATTTAATACAAAGCTCATTAAGAACAACGATGCCCCAAGTCACCCGAGTACAGTAGACGTTTACTCTAACTCTTAATGTACCTAAGAAAATAATCATTCCTCTTATTATGCAATGGCCCCTGTACATGCATTCACTGAATTCATTCGCAGGTTTGATATTAATATACTAGCTAAATGTTGGTTGTAAGTTTGTGGTTGTAGTTTGGAAATTTATAGTAGCATGAGAAAGATTTAGAGTGTTTAATAAGACCCAATTTTGGCTTGTCCATGAATCTGTACACCCGGGCTCACTGATGGCAAATGATTTCGCTCTGCCAGGAAGTTCATTTTTTATCAGAAGCGATCGATTGCTGCCTGGGGGATTTCAATCAACTTTTTTGTTTAGATGTCACAGCTGGATTTTGAATTGGACTGGAAATTTACTTTTAAATATTTTCTTCAGGATTAAACATTCGATAAATATTTTCTTTCGATCAAATGTAAATTAGAATACATGACAAGCTTTTATCCTTTAATAATATCATGACACATTTATAAAACTAATACAAAGTAAAAGGTTTTCAGTTTATTGTAAATAATAGAGATAGTTGGTCTTATAATTTAAAAATTTCAATGCACTTTTAGTATGCTAATACTGTATATATGTGTTTGAACTATTTTAACTAAGGTATTTGCTTTTCCTTATAAGATTATAAAAAACAAAATTTACCTACCTTTTTAGTTTTTAAATCTCTGTAATTCTTACACTTCCACTGTTCATTAATCTCATTTAGTTGATTTTAAGAGGATAGTTTAAAATTAATAATTTGTATGAACATGTTGGTGAAAAAATGACATAAAAATAAAAATTTGAGATATTTATTTTTAATGTTCTAAAAATTATTAGCAATATATACGTCATTTGATAAACCGAATGATGACTCTTAATTCCAACTCTTTAGTAATTAAAAATATTAGCTTCAAAAAGGTCTTCAATACAAAAATATACTTTAAGGTAAACTCCTCGGTTTAAGAATATTTTATTTTACTGGCATATTAGGTTTTTTCTGCAGTTTCCAATATTCTATGAACAAATACAAAAATGAAGTATCTTATAAGGATTTTTAAAATAAAATTGTTATATATTTCCAAGCAAAAGGATCTATTTTCCCTTTTTCTGTTCCAGTGGAAATGTCTTAAAGCAATTAGAAGTAGAGATTAAAGTTCCAAACATTAAATTGTAGAGATAAGATTTTTCTGAAAATACAAAACATAGCTAAGGACCGGAAACCGGTGTCAGCTGGCGGAAGGGGGAAGTGGTTGACAACACGTAAACAATGTTCCTCATAACCGGAAGTTAGTTGTCGCTTTTAGCCTCCGGTCTCTTCGGCATAACTTATCCTTACCAGCATTCCCTTCCTTATATAATTTATGTATGCGTTTCTCACGTTAGTTTAATACAGCTCATACTGGAATGTTAATAATAATTTATGTAAAATGATAAGCCCTAATTACTTCAAACCAAATATAAATCCATTTGGAAAGAGTTATTATCACCAAAAATAAAGTTAGTCTTAACTTGACTCAAACCTGGAACTTGGATTGGTTTGAAGGTAGTTTTCACTTTCTCAAAGAGAAGCTGTCTCGTACTGACTTTTCCATTTCTTCAAATTCCCTCTTTCCAGAGGTTGAAAAATATCCCAACAGGAAACGTGTCACCTAATCTTCAAATTGCAAAGGCTTTTATCCTAAAAAATGAATCGAATAGGTCTGTTGTCTCTTAGAGGTATAAATATTACAATATAAAGTGTAATGCACACCATCATAATTGCTGGTACAAGCGTATTCGAATTCAGTTCATTTCAGTAGTTCTCTATAGAAACCTACCATTCTGACTCGTAAAAAAAAGAAAAAACCATCCACTAAAGATACTTTCAGAAGCGGAAGTATAAAGATATTTTTATTAAAAGCCTAATAATACTACATCCATATGACTTTAATAATATTCAAGTAAATTGTCAATAATTACTCTATAAATAGCCCATTACCATATATATATTATAGAGCTGAACTTATATATGTTTAAGTTTAGATGATTCCTATAATTATAATATAATAATTTTCCCTTTGTTTTTTAGTGATCTCTTGTCATTTACACTTTAAAAAAGTTTCGTAACTTAACCTAAATTGTCAATTAATTATAATTATATTTAGTAGATGATATTTAAGATAAAACCTTCTAGAATTAATCATGAAAATTCACAAGTATTTCTATGTCTTATTTGTAACCCTTAACAAGACTTATAACTTGACGGGTTTGAGGTTTTAGGGATATCTAAGTTTATACTGTTCACAGTAAATATAGCATTGAAAAATAATTAAAACAGGACGCTAATAGATTTAAAAAGATAATTTAATTTATTTAGGTTAATTGATAGATTAGAAACTATACACAATGTAACGTGTTATTATTTAACAACAGTATTGATAAATTGAATAAAAAACTTTTCATATAGATGTAATTTAAACTGTACAAAAATGCATTATAATAATATTGAAAGATGTTATTTAGTACAACGTAAAGTCTTCTGTTTTATCAAATTGTTCGTTCAATAGTAACAATGCTTTCGACATCTTTTATTCAACAGATTTTAACATTTTTAATTAGTAGAAATGTGTTGTGAATGCACTTATAAAATGTTTTAAATTTAAGAATGTAATAATGTGCAGAGTTATTATTCAAAAGATATTGTTCAACAATGAAAATAAGATATCTTCCTTTCGATTAAACAATTATTTTCTGTAACGAGTTTAAGCTATTTCACGGTGGTTCTCGGAAATTAAAGATTCTTGTCGAGCTGTTAAGGGCATTCAAAATTATATTTGTGGTTTACTCAAATTTTCTCTGGCTAATATTTACACGAACTCATTAACCTTTCGACGCCCCTCCATAATGTCGAGTCGTATCTGTAGAGTGAGAAACGCTCCATAATTACCAAGGTTATATTGTCAGTTAAAGATTAAAGTAATTAACGATTCATAATTTTAACTAATTTTTCTACCAATATAGTAAAAATATAGTTAGGTCAATTTTGAAAAATAAGTTACATTGACTCTGATTTGGGAGGATGGTAATACTGTAGCTAGAAAAGATCATTGTCAAACTATTAAGATAATTTAAAATGAATTATTTTTAACGTCCTTAATGATTTTTGAATTCCTCATAAAATAATTTAGATGACATAAGATTGTATTAGTTACATTTATTTGTAGTTTACTAGATTTGCACAACATGCAAGCTTTCCATGGTGCTGACCTGAAAGTCCGCTCATCTGTGAAATCTTTCGCAAAATTAGACAAAATATTAAAGGTAGATTCATGATGAAATATTTTGAATTATTTGAAGAATTTTATTATGAGGGAATAATATTAATAGTAATAATAATTCTTTATTCATAAAAAAGTATATAATGCAGTACATTACAGTAGTAATATTATAAAATTTACATTACAATAAACCACTCAACTGATAAACAAACACATAAACCCATTATACTTATACAACAAAATAAACTACTAGTGATTATTTTGACATAAACATTTATGACGAATAACTGGGTTGTCCCGAGACTATGCCCAATTGGGGTCCCTTCACTACATGTAAATGAGTTCAAAAGAAAAAACAGATGTGCCAAGCTGTTATTTTTGCAAGAAAATAAAACAATCAATTGAAAAAATAATAAAAAAGCATAGTGTGCTTACTAAAGACTGCTACAAAGTAGAACTGCAACATATAAAACCCAAATTACAGGAGATTCAACTAAAGATGTTGGTGTTTATTTAGTTTTAAAACAATCTCCGAAATCTAACATTTCTGCAACATTTAAGAAGAAATCATTAAATTCAGATGCAATTTCACTTTCAAATACAATTTCACTTGGATCAAAGGATTTAAGTGAAATTAATTGCATGCAAGTTTTATTATACAAGTGGATGATAAAAAATTATCGTAGGTAATATTGTAAGAGTTAAGTGTTAAGTGTGTATATGTCTATGTCCGTTCAAATCTAAACTTCATCCAAAGCCATTTCAGGGCAATTTTTCGAAAAAGGTTTTTTTGTCCAAATATTATTAGGAACTTCAAGAATTTAATGGATGTAAAAATTACAGCCTGAACACATTAACAGTATGGTTTTTTATCAATACTCTAGGCGTATTAGATACCAATATATTAAAAGTTTTAACTCATAATATTTTCGCACGTTTTTCCTATGAGGGAAAAATATATGGTTTTACTTAATGAGAAATGCATTGATTAAAAAAAAATCCTTCAGTGACAACCAGATAAGAAAAAAACATACAACACTATACGAGTATTACACATAGAGTTTTTGAATACGAATAGAGGTTGTGTATGGGTATTTATTTTAAGTATAAATGATAATTTATCAAAATAGTAAACAATTTGTAAAAACTAAAGGGTGAAATAACTGTGTGAAATAAAAGCGGAGAAATGTATTTTCAATATATTTCAAGTTTGGATAGAAAACATATTCATTACATTGCATGAATGAATAAGCCAATGTAATAAACCAATTACTTGGCCTAAATTAAACATACCTTTTGCTTTTCAATCCACATTCCATATCTAACACTATCAGTTGACCACAGGCTAAAAATAATCGTATTGATAATTTTGTGTATGATCAGTTCCAACAATTATTGAAGTCAGCCAAAACACCCTAAACAACAACTATTAACAATGGATGCTGTGGTCCAGTGCTAGCACAGAGGATTCACCTGCGGAAGGTAATGAGAACTAACTTATTTAATATATGTCGTATTCCATCCGAGCAAAGCTCGGTCTCCCGGCACTTTATCTATTATATACAAACATTAATATACACAAAGTGCGATAATGATAAAACTAATGATTTGCTGTTCTATAAACTTAGTTCTCATTCACTAAGCTTATTTGAAACGTCAGCATTTTTTATTGGGAAAGTGTTCGAGAAATGAATCTTGAAAGTCGCAAATCAAAGCATTGGCTCAATCAATAACCTCACGCCTTTGAATCGGCGTAGAGTGAAAGATCAAGAGGGGAGGTGTTGGCTCTTCACTCTCTAATGATCTTGCAGTGTAATTTAGTTGAATATTTCTTGGGGAATTGACTCCGGGTATGGTTCTACTTCGGGAGCTAAAGTTATATTAGTATTGTATGCTTTTAAAAAACATAAGGAAAATACGTTTAAAAACATAGAGACCTTAATCATTTTATATAAAGTTACTATTTATTACTTATTGGTTGTGAACATAATACTGAAACCCATAAAATGCAATTTAAAAATACTATTAATAAAGATGAACTTATTATATGTGATTTAGTAGGAGTTGGACTTTTGTTCCTAATTCAAAAAACATTCCCGTTTTTAATGCTAAGTTTTATTAAAGAAACCAACTCTGTATAGTTCGTGTTTTGAAATAATTTTATTCTTGTTACAGTTACTAAAATAGGCAACTAGACTTTTTTAATCCCAAATAAAGTTCTACAAACTGAGCTCGAAAAAGAGGATTGGATCAAAAGTAAGGTCATATAAAGATGATAATAGTTGTCAAATGAATCATAAAACTTTATAGGGTATATATATATATAATTTTTAAGTTTTTCGTATATTAGTTCTCTACTTTGTTAAATATTAGGGTATGAAAATAATTTATGAACCGAGCACCTCTTAACTTAATGTTTACGAATAGATTAAATTTTATTTACTTTCGTGAAAATTGGCAAATAATGTTAAATTTTCAATAAGTATAAACCCATTTATATTATTTCTCATAAGCCTAATATTTTTTAACTAGCCAAAAATCAAGGATATTATTTGAGGAAAAGTTTTACTTAACCATTGAAAAGTTAGAGGAAAACAGTGGAAAACTTTGAACGAGTCTTTGTTTCGTCAACAACCTTAGCAAAAGGATAAATGAGCTGGAAATTTGATGAATGAACCGTTTTGTTTTAAATAATTCAGTTTAAACTGACATTAAAATAACCTAAGAATAGATGGTATTTAAATTTAGCTATGCGGAAAATTAGCTATAATACGAGCTCATATTCAATATAATTATAGGATATAGAATATTACATATATAACGCGTAGGGGATAAAATAGGGTAGGGGACATATTGGATTTAGGATTATTAATATCAGATGCAGAACTATTATATAAGTAATATATATAAAATACATATACAGAGTGTCCATGAAAACGTTTCAGTTTTAAATACAAAATGGCGGATATCTGAGAAAATAAGCGTTTTAGGCCATACTTCTATTGGAACTTTTTTCTTCCTTTTAATGTACCCAATCACTCACCGAAGTCCTGAAACGTTTTTTATGGACACACTGTATATTTATATAAATATACATAATATCATATAATATTATATATTTAATATATAATAATATTAGTTTAAGAATCATGGTGTGTCCTGTAATCCAGCTACTTGGAGGTCACTGATTGTGAATAGTTGTGAGGTTGTAAGCGATGGTGAATAGGTGTAGTGTTCTCTTGTTTAGATTAAAGTCCGCACTATTGAATACTACGTTAATCCGAAAAAACATCCTCATAATTAGACTAGTTCATAATTCAGAGGCAGTGCTTTGGACTCCACGTTAAACTGTAGGTTCTTTAGTTGTCATCAGTTGTTGGGCTATTAATTAATTAGCAGTCCTGTCTAAGGGACATGTTAGCCTTAGTCAGTAACAAGACTACAATATCGCGCCACAATCATCTTACACTCAAGTTTCATTCAAACATGGCTTAAAATACCTACCTTGTGATAGGGATGCCATTCAAATAGTCTAATCCAATCTAATGTATATACTATGTGGAATACAGAATATAAAATGTAGAACAAAGAACGGAGAATACATCACTAGACTTTAGAAATAAGCAAGTATGTATGGGCAACATAAAAATACAGTATTTCTTCAAAATCACACTCGTATTCAACTCTTACCTGTTGTGATGAATTGAGAAGCAATCACAGGAAATCATTCAACGTTTGGCATCGCACCAGTCTTCCTTGGATGCCAAATTGGTTACTGTTATAGGCAGGAGGTAAGGTGATCTGTAAGCAATTGGAACCTTTTATACTACACATTATTCACAACTACAACAAACATGTCTTTAATACAAAACAATCAATATCCTCTGAACTCACTTTGCAGTGTATTTATTATCATCATGAAATATACCCCCGTCGCAGCAGACCTGCGTACTCAGCGAATTCCCATATCAATAATATAATAATAATAATAATATATAACAAGTTTTATAAAAGTCTGTCCACAAACATGAGAATTATTTGTCTATTCTCCATAAGATTGACATGGGAAAGAGTGTGCAGGTTTGCTGCTGTGAGGAAAACTCAAAGTAGGCATTTCTACCATAAACGATTTTTATTTTTAACATTTATACCAACTTTCATCAACATCTGTCCATAAATAAAGTAGTTTGCCTATTCCCTATACGGTTAACATGGGAAAAGAGTATGCAGGTTTGCTGCCATGATAAACACATAAACTATGATTTTTAAGCATAAACGGGTGGGTATCAACAACATGAAGGCCATATCTGACGTCGAATGCCCGTACAAACTCTGCACACTGACACGTAATAATTATATGTTTTTGCGTCCATCGTCCATGAAAAGTGACAGATTTCTCGTTGCTTCCAAACATGGGGAATATGTATTTCAGAATATTGGTACCAATTAGACTGGAACCATCCAGTTACGAATTGTAGATGGTTGTGAGAGATGGTCGGTGGGTTTAGTGTTCTCTTGTGTGGATTAACGTCCACACTATTGAATATTAGGTTAATCTGCAAAGACCATCCTCATAATCAGACCAATTCGTAATTAAGAGGCTGTGGATCGGATTCCATGTTAAACTGTAGGTTCATTAGTTGCCATCGGCTGTTGGGCTATTGATTAACAGTCCTGTCTAAGGAACATGTCAGCCTTAGTCACTAACAAGACCAAAAGATCGCGCCACAATCATCTTACACTCAATCCTCATTCATACTTGGCTTAAAATACTTACATTGTAGTATAGTTGCATTTTCAATTATCTAATCTAATCTAATAAAATTCACTTGCAGCCGTCCATATATTCTTGCTTAGCAATGCAATGAATTTATATATTTTAATTATATCATTATGTTTTATTTGCTGTTATAAAATGAGATGGAAAAATAAAATAAAAGTATTTACCCTTCTATAAAAAAAACTATTTATCATAATATGACACAATTCAAAATTTTCCTACTCAAAACATTATATCAGCCTAAACTAAATAAAATTTATCGAATTTAAGGCTTCTTGACTCTTAGGTGGCACTTGAGCCTTAAAGGTAGGCTGCTAAACTTAGAAAACATATTAACAGGTACTACACCACTTGAGGAAATAAAAAAAGAAGAGGGGTGCAGCACCTGTATGTATAGGTTGCTGAGGCTGGTAATACATCGGATTTAATGTCATGTGTGTCCACTGTCCACACCCAGACAAAGAAACTCATCTGACAGCCTTCACCTTTGTAATAATATTAATAATACTAAGATACTATTAAATTACATTTGTTAGATCTTTAATATATTTAAAATTTTTTATTTAGTGTAAAACGCAAAAAACGCAATTGTGGAGAAATAAAAATAAACTACCTGTTCCCCTATTGAACCGATAGTCTGGATTACGAACTCGTAGATTGATTACAGAAATACAGTTCTAAAAATTTGTTCTGTTTCGGACCACTTTACGAGAGAGTTATCGTGTTCACTGTAACACACAAGAAATAATAAATCCTACACACACAATTTAATATTTTTTCTTCTTTAGGTGCACCAGAGCTTACAATAAGGCTGCTAATCAGTTAGAAATTATTCTTATATACTTTTATATAATAAATAAACATATTTATAAAATTTTAACGACTATTGTTTTTGGTCTCTGGGCATCTAAAAGAAGGTAGAAACATTAATCATGGTCCACACAATTAAGTCTCGCATGAGACTTACTTAACATTATTGTTTTCCCTCGGCACATATGGAAATTGCTTTAAAATGATAGTTGTTTACTGTAAAATTAACGTGAACATTTTTTTACACACTGCATAAACTCTAAACAAAAATTTATAGCCTCGGTTGGGGATCGATCTTACAACCTTTAACGTATACGTCCGCCGCGATGGCAATGAGCTAAGATACTTTATACTTTTAACTGAAATGGCGACCTACCCAGGTAGGTATTTTAAGCCAAGTATGAATGAGGAATGAATGTAGGATGATTGTGGCGCGATCTTGTAGTCTTAATACTGACTAAGGCTGACATGTTCCTCAGACAGGACTCTTAATTAATAGCCCAACAGCCGATGACAACTAATGGACCTACAGTTTAATGTGGGATCCGAACCACGGCCTCTGAATTACGAATTGGTCTAATTATGATGATGGTCTTTGTGGACTAACGTAGTATTCAATAGCGCGGACGTTAATCACACAGAGAACACTTTCCACAAATCGCTCAATAACTATCCACGCTTTTGGGGATCTCCAAGTAGCTGGATTACAGGACGTCGCCATCATCCCAGATGCTGATGTGAATCAGTATGTTTTACTCAGGTGTTATTGTTGGAGCTATCCTAATCATCATACGACAATAAACGATATCACTCGTACGACAATAAACTGTGGTCAACTTACGGTGTTAGATATGGAATGAGGATTAAAAAGAAAAAGGGAAATTTATTTTAATCTAATTTACATCAATTGTTTTGTTAATGTGGCTTCAAGCAAATACAATAAATAAGTTTTTTTTATCAAAGCACGATAGATTTTGGAATTACTTTTCTCTGCTTTTATTTCACACAGTTATTTTACCCTTTAGTTTTACAAATTTTGTACTAATTTAATAATTTTTCATTTATCACATATATACATCGAATAAATATGTATGCAAAACCTCTATTCACTTCTTATGAAGAGCATATTGTTAGTCATCTTCATTAAAGAACTGGCAAACGTTTATAAACGGATGTTTTGATTTGTATTGTTTACATTTGATTCTCCATGAGCGTAATGTTAATTTTTTAGACTTTAAACTTAATATTACAAGAAAATCGGAATTTTCCTGGACATTAGACCTATCTATATCTTATTTTCTACTCGGAAATCAGTTATTCCAAATTTAAAGAAATTCGTCAGAGCCGTTTTTGAGATCCGTCTGCAAATATACAAACCTTGCTCGTATTATAGTATTGGATATTCAATAAAAATATTTTCAACTTCTACGATAATAATGAAAAATACAGCGATATTACATGAATTATTTTTGAAGGCGACCTTGTTGTTTCCACCAACCCTTACCATTATACGAGATTACAAGGGGTGAAACCTGGGATTACAGTTATAAGGATCAGACGCACCTGTTTCCATAATGCGGTCAATATACATCACGCTTTTAGGGAAAATGCGCCTTAATAAGGGAGGAAAGCTAAGAGGGATGCAATAAACAATTTACTCTCATATTTAAACCAAAACTTTAAATTATAACGAAGACTTTAGACATTTTTCTTTTGGATAATCTTTGAGTTAAGACTCCCAGTAGTGTCTTAACTCAAAACTAACTCTTCTACAAAAAAATATTACAGTGTAAACAGGTTTAACCAATATTATTGAAACGTTCAGGAAGTTTTAAGCATATGTGAAGTCATGCAATTATATAAAAATATATTATAACACGTTAATGGGTTTATGAGTATTAAGCAAAACTAACTAATAGTTCGTAAAATGCGTGGTAATAGCTTTACATGTTGTTGGTATTTATATTAAGTTTTCATCATTGCATAATTTGCATAATCATCGTATATTTTTTTCTCATGCCCAGAAATTTAGCCAGAATTATAATTATGGCAAATTGTTTTTTTGAAATTTTTAAAAATAACTTATGCTGTTTTTATTTTAAATTACTTTATATTCAAGTACATCACATCTATATATCTAGCCAGGGTTATTGTTGTTACAATAATGATTATCCTATGAAGGTTTTTGGTGATGATATTTCAACTGGTCTCGGAGATATTCATGTTAATAGTATTTATAAAAATGTTTAGACATAAGAATAATAACATACCTTCACATATAGGCTAGTTTAATTTCCACTACACCACTTTAAGCTCCATTAGCCTCACCTTCTCCTATACTATCCAAAGTGCCCGTCCTTCACAAGGGTAAAAATGCTGAGAAGTGTACATGATGCACATTTAAATTTGTTAATTAATTTCTTATTTAAAAAATGCCAATGCACGAGTGTCTGCACCATGACAAATTAAAACATGTTAATTAATATTGAGCATTAATATAGAGAAAGTTATCGGGAGAAAACTTAAAATTACCATTCTACTATTTTGATCTAATAATTCGATCACTAATTTCCATCCAGCAGTTTATCTGTAAAAATTAACTTTTTCTTCTTCTCTCGAACTGTCAAAATGTAGTGTAAACAGATGTTGACATTAGAAAATGTAAACCTAGGACGGTCACAGCAGCTCTTTCTTCTTCTTCCTGAACGGTCAAATTTTAGTGTTAACAGCTGTTGACATTAAAGTAATTCGATGTTTTTATTACTTTAAATGTAAACATTGAAATTTAGGACGTCCACGGGGCGCAGCCCGAAGTGAACGTAAGGAATTAAATATGCCTTTGATTTGCATGAGTTTAGTAAAATTTCAAACTGGTCGGGTCAGTATTTTTCGCGTTTACTTGCCTCAAGAAACACCCTAAAAAATTAACTAATTAATGACTGGGACGGTGGCGACGTCCTGTAATCCAGCTACTTAGAGGTCACGAATTGTGGATAGTTGTGATTATGGTTGGTGGATGTAGTGTTCTCTTGTGTGGATTAACGTCCGCACTATTGAATATTGTGTTAATCCGCAAAGACCATCCTCATAACAAGACCAATTCGTAATTCAGAGGTCGTGGTTTGGATTCCACGTTAAACTGTAGGTCCATTAGTTACCATCGGCTGTTGGGCTATTAATTAACAGTCCTGCCTAAGGAACATGTCAGCCTTAGTCAGTAACAAGACTGCAAGATCGTGCCACTATCATCCTACATCAATTCCTCATTCATACTTAGCTTAAAATACCTACCTGGGTAGGTCGCCATTTCAGTTAAATTTATAAAGTATAAAGCATTATTATGATATATTTCTCTTATGTATGGAGTGCATTCTCTATAAATGGTTCTGTAAACCTAATCCTTTTCATAGACTAAATAACTTTTTGACATGGATATGTCTTTTCTCTGGGGGATGTTGGTAATTTGCGCCATCAAAATTTGAAACAGTGAACAGTCATTTGGTTTGTGACGTCATATGGCCAGCACGTTACACTTGATATACCATGTCGGTACTTTTAAATGTAAAAGCTAGTCATTTGAAGACGAAGAAAATAAGAGGAAAGGCGAAAAAATTATTAGTATTATTAGTAGTAGTAGTATTAGTAAATAAGTCTATTTATTATTAATATAAAACATGTTGTAAATAAGATAAACAAATATGGTAAAATTTGGTAAGCTGCTGGATTGTAGTGCAGGTAGTGCTTACTCTAAGCAGCCTTAGAAAAAAACAGTATTATTTTATAAGAATGTTTTAGCTCTTAAAGGTACAATTAGACCCCGCTGATAATTTTGTAAACCTGGCGAGGCCACGAACCTGTAAAATACTTTAATAAACTATTTGTATTTATTAGTATTTTAAAAATATTAAAATTCTTATAAATGAACAATCTAATAAAGAAAAACAGATATTTGGTCTACGAAAATATATTAACTTATTTGATCTCATATTTATTTTTATTCGATATGGTTTATACATTTAATCTATTCTATTATGTATTAGTTATAGATCAAAAACTAAACGTTGTTGTTGAAAGAGGTTAAATTCATAGTAATAAAATTCGTGAGAAAATCGAGGAATATCTTAAAAGAGAATATACAAACAAGATAAAAGTTTGGGACATTATGGAGGGATTATTCCAGACTTCCACCTTCAAAAGTTTCACTGAAAACGGTGGAAAGTAAGAAATATTGATTTTTTACATTTTCCATAAGAAACATTCAGACTCTGCTTTTTCGTGGACAGTAAATTTAACTGTCTTTTAAAATTCTTCTTTTTATAAAAACGCCTGGAATTTAAAAACATACATGCTATCTAGTTGACCAACGGGGATAAAGGCTGTGAGATTAACAAAAAGTACACACACACACACACACACACCCACACACACACACACGGACAAAAAAATAACTAAAACCCACTTTTTTGATTGATATATTCAACTCAAATTCGAAAATTTGAGAAAACAATACTTTCCCATCAATATCTAGGGGCGTGTGTGGTGAATTAAAAAAAGAAGTTACCGTAGTGAGGTAAATCACATAGGCTAGCCTGAAGTAACTGCTTAAGATCTGACTGGAGTCTCCATCCACTGGTTTCGATACAACAGGCCTTGACTTTCCTTGGCCAGAGCGTTACTCCAGAGCCACAGACGCCGTAGTCAATGGCAAATGTTTCATGGGGTTCCTTTACGTTTTAGCTGGGCAGTACAGTAAATTCATACTACAACTAATTTCAAAATACGAAATACATCGTTGAAATTGTACTTATTTACTGACGGAAAATCCATTTTTCACAAAATACAATTCATTTTGAAATATCCAAAAATAGAAAGAGTAGTCAACTATACTAACTAATGGCTAAAAGCATGACAACAATAAAAAACAAGCAAATGCATAGAAAATGTAGCAGAAATCACTGATTAGTTAATAATAAATATCAAAGTGCATCTTAAAGCTAAGTTTGATGTGCAAAAATTAAGTATAGGCAAATGTATAATAATATGAAACTAGACCCTGAATTAAAAATAAATAGAATAAATAAGATGTCCAAGACCACAATTGCGGTTTGGTAACAATATAAGTAACTAAAGACAATTAAAACCTATATTAAAGCACTTACCAACTCTAGGTTAACCCGCTAACAAACATGAATAGAAAAGCAAACCCACATGCATTGATGAGTCGTTAATTGTTTAATCTATAAACACTTCAGGTGGACAAATAACCGGTTGAGTAAGAGTATTAGTTAAAAATACAATTACAAATTCTTCAATATCGATTATTCTATACCACTAAGTTTTCAAATCAAACTGTTGCATCGTGCTTCATAATCCACACGCAAGAGAGATATGATAACAAATAAATAATAAGAAATAAAACCTAATAAAAGCACTACCAACTCTGAGGAAAATGGTAACAAGCTAACTAAACATGCATAGAAAAGGAACGTCATGCATTGATGAGGTTTTAATTGTTATTCTATATACACTAGCAAGTGACAATACAGGTTGAGTAATAGTATTATTGAAAATACAATTACAATTTCTTCAAAGATTATTCTATACCAATATTAAGTTTTCAATAAACTGTTGCATCGTGCTTCTTAAGCTCTGTCGCGCATGGAATATTAGATTTTATATTTCCACGAATACTAAAAATACCAAGTTAACAATAACTCTTACCTTTCATTCGCCATAATCTCGTTAAGTCTTTTCTGTCATCCCAATAAACTCAGTAGCTATAATTTTTTAATATTCAAGTTATTAGTGTCACTAGTATAAATGAAACTGTATATAAAACTGAATATATGTGTCATATTGTTTGTTCGAACTCTTAGCTTCAATACGAGCAGTATTGAAGCTAAGAGTTCCTGAGAGCATCAGGTTCCATTATTTCCCGGCAATATGGAAGTCCGCGAAGATAATCCTGATCTCGAAACCAGGCAAGAATCAATTGTTCACCGAAAACCATCGCCCCATTTCCCTACTATCGGTGGTCTCGAAGCTTTTTGAAACGCCTGTTCTTTTCAAGGATATTCCCCTACCTGGACGGATACTTAAGGCCGGAGCAGTTTGGATTTCGTCACGGACACTCTACGACGCAACAGCTGGTACGGGTGATTACGAGGCTGGTCGACAACCATAATAATAACTTATGATCTGTTGCAGTGCTACTGGATGTCAGCAAGGCGTTCGACAAGGTCTGGCACGAGGGACTTCTCCTGAAGCTCAGCGAGTCCCCGCTCCCGGCAGCAGCATTTCACGCATGACACGTACGGTTGAGGCTGGGGTACCCCAGGGCAGCGTCCTGGGCCCGGTACTCTACCTTGTTTATATTAATGACATGCCGACTGTTCCAGGAGTAACGTTTTCGCTTACGCTGATGACGCACTGCTGCACTACAGAAGCTGTCGCCCTGACCACGCAGAGAAGAATGATGCAGACACAGATGGACGGCCTGTCACCATGGCTCCGCCAGTGGCGTACAAAAGTCAACACTGATAAAGGTAATGCCATTTGTTTCAGGAAGAGGCGAAAAATGCCGAGAGCAGTTCCACCCGAGATCCAGTTAGAAGGGGTGGGGACACCGTGGAAGACGTCCGTGAAGTACTTGGGTGTCACCCTGGACTCACGCCTGTGTTTCAAACAGCATGTTGACAGGAAAGTCGCTGAGGCAACGGCAATCCTGGGGCTGATGTGGCCACTTCTTGCAGCCAGGAGCTCAATCCCGGTCAGGACGAAGGTCACCATGTTCAGGTGACCTTAATAAGTTTAATTTAAAGATTATTATATTTTTAAATTTATTGCACATTTTAAACTGAGACAGTATACTATAGCATGATAGTTTCAATGCTTTGCGTCATTGTGTCTCTAAAATTCTTGGATTTATTACACTGAGGTACTTATAACCTATTACTTTAAGAACATTTCTTTGGTCTACATTTGCGAAAACATTGTCAATAGAGGTTAAGTAAAATAAAATCAGAAACAAATTGACTTGTTATTTTTTTATTTTACACTTTGAATTCATACAGTTAATCGAAAAACTATATTTATGTTTATAAAGTAATTAAAAATCTAAGATTTATAATTGAAAAGGCTGGAGACCTAAAGCTTTAAGTATTTAAACCCTTACCAAAAATACATTTTACGGTTTATTTATAAATTACAAAGCAATTTCAATAGTTATGATGTTGAATACTTTTCTAAACAATTTCATTGTTGGACATAATAATATAAAATTATTGAAATATTGAATTATAATAAAACAAAGATAAACTAAACGTTTCGAAGATAAAAACGTAAATAACTCATTTTAAGGTTACTGAAATGATAGATTTTCATGAAGAAAATCTAAGGTAAAACTAAGCTAAATGATAATAGCGCTGCAAAGTTAGGGGAATGATTATAAAACAAAGTTATAGACCAATTAGGTATCTCCCCAAAGTTATTAGTTAAATCTAACTCACATTTTTTCTAAAAACCTGTTGTTGAGAATTAGACTTTAGTATTATATTAGGGTGATTATTCTTCATTTAGATTAATTGTGGATTATTCTATTTTTCAGATTAAAAAGAAACATAAAAGTAGTATTTATTTTGTATTAAGAATTCATCTGGTGCAGTTGTGAAATTCTGTAGGTTTCAAGTTTTTTCCTTTAGTGTTCCACAGATATTTGAGTCCGATTATTTTAGTTTTGATGTACTAATATCCAGATTATTTTTAAGTAGAAAAATTAAAATTTTTTGACCTATAAATTTAGATGGAATGTAATATAGGTTGCCTGAAGAGAGTTATTATTATTATAAAACTATTAATAATGCTGTTATGATAATTATTATAAAATACAAACGATTGTATAATTTAAAATTATGCAAACGAAGAAGCACCTTTCAAAATTCAATGTATGACAAAATTATTAGTAACATATCTTTCATTAACTAAGTTTTTATTCATTCCTAATAAAATACAAACATAAGTTGAAGAGCTTCTGGAACATTTGAAGACAAGAGAAGTTAATGAATGAATACCAAAGCTTTATAGCCTTCAATGGTTTGTACATAAAAACTATTTCAAACATGTAAAACGTAATTTATAATGAAATTACAGGTTTTCTCTGTCCAGTATCATTGCTAGAGACGTGTAGACGATCATAAGTATTTTACAAATTATTGTTTGAGTTTACATATCAACTTTATGCTGCATTTAACAGTGAAATTACATTAGTTTTTCGTTTTGAGTGATTAAACATAATAACATTATAACCATAAATATTATACAAACACACTTCGCAGGTGTATCCAAACCTCAGACAATATAATAATATATGCTGAAATTTCCATATTGGTTAATACACTTGAAAAATGGCAACGTTTTGCCGAATACTTCAAATATTTTGATTTAAGAAAACTAATAAAAATCAATAAAAACCTCCATGAAATCCTGATGAAACAGGATATGAAAATCTAATATCTAAATCGTCCAATTAATTGTACCACAACCTTGACACTCGCCCCTTATTCCTTTCTTAGAAAAGCTTCTCCACCTCTGACCCAGATATAAGTGTTGCCTTTTTCATTCTTCGCCTGACGAGCAGCATACAGAAGGCGGCGCCTGGCTGGAGATAAACTGTAAACCACCTCCGCAGGTACCGACGTAAACCCTATGTCGTCAGCACCCTATGAGCAGCATCTCAGCATCCAATCTGCGCACCATCTTCACGATGATACCGAAGGCTAGCCAGATACATCTCAGGTTCCAAGGTGGTGACAGGCATCGATCATGGAATCTAACCGCGAAGTTCAAAGCTCGACCCACTTCTTTAACAATAATGACCACATTTTCTCCTTTCACCAGAGGAACACCATGTATTTCTAGGGTCATTTTTGTGCGGATAAACTGCAGGAAGTGTATTTAATTGAAAAAAATAGTGTTGGAAACCTTTCAATAATCTCAACTATCTTATTCTAAAAAAAATAATCAAGCTATTCCAATACATTACCTAAATCTATATCCACAAAAATTTCAAAACAAAATATTTCGGCTGGTAATTTTTATGCACACTAATTAAAGTAGAAAATGTTACGTTTTGATTTAGCACGACTGAGAAACAAGGAGCTTACATTTAATATTGCAGGATTTCATTAGGCACAGCTCAACGGATGACCAGCCACAGACATGTTACTGGGGGAATTAGTTTTGCTGAACCTCTCTGGTTGTTTGTTATACATGGTGATTGTTGTGACAAATAGATTACCACTTGGTATCTAGCCGTTTCGGTTTTACATGTAGGCAAGGAGTTTCCGTTTATCATAGGTTGATTTATTTTTTATAAAATATCACCCACAGCTTTGAGAAAAATTAGGAAACGTTTGTAGGTTAAAAGATTTGACCAAAATTTGAAGCAGTGACGACAACGACAGCTGTTTAGAGAAAATAAAAACGTTCACTATAGACACAACCATGATCTAAGATGTTTCCCAAAAGGTTTAGTTTAGGGGCACAGGATGGTTTGAATACGGAATTTGTTTTCAATTTTTGATTTTTGATTTTTTTGTACAATATCTGGCTAAATTTAATGAAAATTGCAACGAAAATAGACAATTATAATATTAAATACCATTATGAAACGAACGTTGGTAACTTGAAATTCAGAATCGAAACGTTGTTGAAAGAATTGGATCTAGTATCTTTTGTATAAGAATCTTTTGTTACAAAATTTGAATTTGAGATTGAAGATGACATAGATGAACAAAGAGAAAGAAAGGAGACAAGGTTTATGTAAGTTTTCAAAACTAGATCGCAAACGTAAGTCGCAGCTCATTTGGAATATGCAAAAGATGAAACAACCACATGTGATCTCTAGTCATCTCTCTGTACTACTTTCAAAATAAATGGAATTGCTAGAGTAAACCACACGAAAATGGACCAATGAGGTCTTGGATAGCTGGTTCTCCCCTCACCCCCTTTTGCCCAGCAGTGTTGCCATTTTTCATTTAGCCTATCAGCTGACGTAACCATACGCTATAATAGAATAGGACGATTTGGCAATACCGAACTGACCCTCATCGGCCAATTTTCGTACGATTTACTCTGGTCAACTTTCACCACAGAAAAGTCATTATTAATTGCAAGAAATGGCATTTTGACTAATAATATCCTTAAAATTTATACACTAATTTGAGTCTTAAGAGTCTGCATCAGTGGTAGCCATCTTGGATTTTAGTCCTGTAAGAGCAAAGTTAAATTCTGGCGGAACATACCTTCACTTTGGCGTCTGTAGTGGCGTTAATTACCTTTTTAATATGTTCAATATGTTGAAAAATTTAACTTAATGTAAAAACAAAAATCCAGGAATATTTTGTTTTTTAATATTTTGTTTGTTTGTTTTGTTTTTATACCAAGTTAAATTTTTGAACATATTGAAAAGGTCATGCCCTTGAGCCACATCTCATCAATGCACTTCCAAAGCTTTACATTGATACTTTGATAATTAACGCCACTACACACGCCAAAGTGAAGGTATGTTCCGCCAGAATTTAACATTGCCCTTACAGGACTAAACTTCAAGATGCCTACCACTGATGCAGACTCTTAAGATCTACTGGAGTAACTGTTGAGGAATTGGTATTATTTGGCACCTACTTTTTACTATGCCTTCAGAGTATAATTTTGTTGTAATAGCTGTAGAAACTTTTTCGATGAAGGAGTTGTCTTGAAGCTTTGTGCAGAACAAACCGCTGGAAGAAGAAACAAAACGGATGGGGAGCGCGCTGGTCTAGGGAGCGAGGGGCTTTGGTGCCTAAAGTCCCGGGTTCAAATCCCGCCAATCACCAATGGCTTTTCGCTATATGATAATGCCGCAACCCACACAGGGGTGCGCATAAAGCCGCTACGGCTGAAGTGCCTTGGGAGTAATCCGCCCCTTCCAATAAAAAAACGGATGAACATTGGAAAGAACAACTCACCTTTCCCTGCTGCTTTAATTTTTCAACATCTAAAAAAGGAAATGATTTTAATAGAAATCAAGAAAGTTCTGGCAAAAAATATTCAACCTAACCATTTACCACAATTAATGCAATAAACCCTGGAATAAAAAATAGAAAAATTCAAGGAAAATGGATGCTCAAAGTTGACTATTACCGTGCGAGATCTGTGAGCAGTGGTAAATTTTCTATGCAGACAATAAGTTAATCCAACAGAAAGACTCTAAAAGAGGTTCAATACAGTCAATTCATTAAAATAATAATAAGTTAAACGTACACTAACGATTGTAACTAGTTTGGACTATCCTAATCCTAAAATAAATACATCTAAATTGAAGAATTTAACGATTCGTTTTAATTAAAGAAAAAATAATGTGTTTTCAAGATTTTATTTCAATATTTTCATATCCTCAAGCAAGGAATTTTAAGAAACGATGTGCTTCTTTAAATTAAAAAACAAATTACCAAGGCAACCAACAGGTGGTGTATATTAGACGCCGACCACATCTGGGCGTAGTTTACAAGCTGGCATGAGCAATGTTACTAAATCAGTTTCATTAACTACCTCAATAAGTGACCACAATAAACGAAAAATAACACATGTACTGTGTACATCTTATCTGAACAAATGAGAAATGCTTTTATCCGTTTGTACATCAAACACTGGTTAGGGACATTTGTTTTACTAAACCCTGGAATGTTTTCATTAAGGATGAAGATCCTTTGATATTTAACTGAAATTTATGAGAGCGTACATCCAGGTATACGCGCATCCGTTGCACTCAACCGAATGCCATATTAAATACAGGCTCATTTCCATATATATGGGCCTACGATATCAGAGGCCGGGTTTATCATCCTCGGTTCTCTTTCGCTTTGGGTAATATTTATCGCTAATCTTTAATTTATTCGGTCGTACACACAGCAGTGATGCTCACATATCATTTGTGGTCTTCACAAAAAATCGCACCTTCATAGGAATATATTTTACCATTTAAATGAACTGTCAGCTACATACAAATTACTGTTTGAACACAAAAAACGTGTATACTTATATATATATATATATATATATATATATATATATTTTTTTATATTATACGCATATAATTATATATTAAGTAAGTGAAAAGTCCCAGAACAACTTAGTATTTTTATTTTTAACTAAACTACAAGTGTGTTCGGACATAACCTACTATTTGAGCTTATTATTATTAGAATACAATGTTGATACCCTGACTAAACCCACCTTCAGTCTAACAAACCTAATACGACTTATTTTTTGCTTTTACACGTCTTTTTTGCGCATTCACAACAAAGATTTACTGTTCAAATTTGTGTTTTAAATAATTTATTCTTACATTTTATCTAGTTTAATTTTTCTTTTTATTTTTTATGATGGACCAAAATGTTTCCATGCATTTATCATAAGCTAGCTTTTATGGAGGATATTTTTGATGAAATTATAAAACATATGTTTACAGTTTTAAATGTTTATTGTAAAGTATAAAATAATTGATTAGTTTTATAAAGTTAAAAATTTTATTAGTTACTTAATAAATAAATAAATATTCAGGTATATAAGACATGATATTGTGTATAAGACAAAACCGTGGTATCCTTATTATCTTGTTCTAATTCACTGTTTGACTGTTCAGTGTCTGTACGTATTCAGGCAGGCAATCACTATCAATATTATTTTTAAAATCTTCTAACTCCGTAATCCAAGACAAAATCTCACCGTCACCCGGGTTCTTCAGTAGCTGACCTATTTCACTTAATAAATAAGTAACCTAATGCTTAAAACACAATTAATGTACCAAAATTAAAAAACCATGTAAAAAAATTTAACCCATCACTAGTAAACTATCGTGTTAATAATGACTAACTGTATAGAAGCGCGATATCATCTAGAGAGACGCGATCTGACAACAATTGGATTTACACACACAACCTTGATATTCCGCCCTTTAGACAACCCTTACACCCACGTCTGCCAACTTAAAATTAAAAAATTACAAAAACACCCTGCCTCATATAGTCGATAAGGCATTGCTAGGCGCCGACCAATATCAACTAACGCATTAAAACATTTTCTTCAGTTGACTTTTTTCTGTTAGGAGAAATCTAATAGCTTGACCTATGGCAGGTTATAAAGGAAAACATTTATGAAAAAGTAATCATTCGAAAATGGCTTGATTTTAAATTTCCTATTAGTGACAAGTTTTGAATATATTCATTCAATCTGCAAGATTCAAGATTAAAATAAGTTTATAGTCGTGTTTGTTATGCATAAACGATACATTTGCATTTAGAAAAGTTATTTTAGCAAGTAGTTGAAAAAATATTATAAAGATAAAACAATGCGTATACAATGTAAACAGCAATAAACATAAAAAAGATAAGAACAATGCAACAATTAACCGTATCAGCATAAAAAACAATACGGGTGTATTATAACAGATCCTATTAGGTGGGGTCAGTTAGCCATTCAACAGTCTTTGACTAAAAACACTTTAGACGTCTGAAGTTTAGAAACATAGCAAGATACTAAGATGCAAAAAATTCAGGGCCTAAAATGATTGGTGAAATGAAATGCTTAAAATTTTCTCTTCCTGAATACTTAATAAATGGAATAAAAATTATTTGTTTGTAGAATACTTTATTTTTGCATGAATGAATGTTGTGTGCATTCATTTTTAATTAGACTTTAGTTTTGGTGTTATTAAGTGTTAATTTTAAAAGTGGAATACGATTGCCATAAGACCACAGTGCTAAGTTTATGTAATCTTGCACCACACATAACAGACCTAGATTTTTTTTAGTTTGTTTTTTTATTTAAAAGTAGGGGCTTTTAGCAAGTTCCTGGTGAAGTAATATTTTAGTCACAGCAAAATTAAATTTTTCAAATAATATTTTTCAATTTGTTATAAATTTTGTTATAAAGAAAACAATTTGTATCCAATCAACCAAAGCAATAAACAATATATCCTTCTAACTGGAGCTTTACTGAATTATCATTAGTAAACCCTGAAAGTTTCATATCTTTGTTAGTTTAAAAAACAAAACATCAAAGTCTTAAAATATGCTTTGTGGTAAATTATAGAATCGGAAAAATTAGAGAAGCAAAGGCTGATACTCACTAATTGACTGTCCACCAGGCTCATAGATAGGATTAATATTATTATCGTTCAAAACTAAATCACAAATATAATTTAAAGATAGTCATGAAGCAAATTGGTGGTTATTGTATGAAGAAAAAGTAGTTTCCAATAGTTTTTCTGTGGTATGAACTGATTGAATCCATGCGAGTAGTTATGTAAATAACGATTTTTAACGCATAGTGGTACAAATTTGAGTTAAATATCAATGGAAAGAGAATAATACAACTCATTATTTTAAATAATGAAAAATTTGAAGAAAATGGTAGAATTTCATCACTAGGACAAAAAAGGGCGTTTTGACACAGGCTGTTAAATGTGCGAGTTTATATCAATTTTGGGCCGTGTGACGAACTATATTTTTCGTCATACTACTATTAAAATGAAACAAACTCGTAGAACAAAAAATATTACCTGATTTAGAGTATCAACAGTTTTCTACCATTTTTGTCGCTTTAGACTAATCAGGTGTTATGTTACTTAAGTTGTAGCAGTTCATTCTTGATCACTTTTTAGGTTATGTCAATGTTAGTTATTATTATCGATAACTCCACCTGAACCATTCTTAGTTCGATTAAATAGTTGATTATCAGTTTCACAAACACACAAAAATCAAATCAAATCATCTTTATTTTGCACAAAAAAATCCGAATAATAGCGTCACAAACTATATAATAAAACTAAATTTAAATGCTCTAATAACAAAATGCAGCTGAACAGCACTTTAGTTTAATCGAAAATTTAGAAAATCTTTCAAAGTTTAGGGAGCCTGTTCCAAGAGTATGCGTTTGACCGCTCTCCCAAATTTGTCTTTGTGTTGTTCCACTTTTAGGGGTTCAAGCAACACATTGAAAACCCTAATACTGTTATAAAAGAGGTGTCTCCCAAAAACTCTTGCCCTGTGCTTAGGAAGCTTGATATCGTTTTTGTGTATAAGAACGTACTGCATTGAATGGAACTGCGGTTTATACAAATGATAATTGATAATGATAAATTGTTAAAGTTACTTTATTGATTATTTACAACCGAATACTGAACTCAAATCAAACGTATCATCAACAATGCTCTTTTGCAGACTAGGACTCAAAATATCATCATCATGCATAGGTTTAGTCGTATGAAGAAAAATAACAACTTATGCACCTCAACACATGTTTCTAAAACAGCTGTTTTGAAGCAGTATGACGAAAAATAATTGTTGATGTTCGGAATCCCCTTTAATGATTAAGTGATGGATTTGGTGTGAGGACTTTTATGATTATTCGGTGACTCAGTCACATTTCAGAGACCGTGAACGACCTACAAATCAACATCAGTGTCAGCCTTCCGAAGTGTGCGCTTGATGCATGATGTTTAGCGGTTGTCAATCAGGACAAACACTGTTACGGGGACACCTGGGAGCGAGTTGATTAGCTAACATGGTGATGATAGACCAGACTGTAACCGGATTAGTGATGTAACAGCTCCAAATTGATATTTACCGTCTGCATTCTGATTTAGGTCCGGTAGTTCGACAAATGAAATAAATATGAAAAGTTGAACTATTGTTAATAATTCTGAAATGTTTCCGACACTTAACACTTGTGTACGGAGAGAAATATCTCTTATACTTTGATACTTTTAACTGAAATTTCAACCTACCCAGGTAGGTATTTAAAGCCAAGTATGTATGAGAAATGAGTGTAGGATGATTGTGGCGCGATCTTATAGTCTTGTTACTGATTAAGGACAACATTTCCTTAATATATCTGTTAGTTAATACTCTAACAGTAAATGGTATATCTAAGGGACCTAGAGTTTAACGTGAAGTCCGAACCACTGCTTCTGAATTACGAACTGAGGAGGGTATTCGTGGATTAATGTAGTACTCAATAGTGCAGACGTTAATCCACACAAGAAAACACTTCACCCATTAACTATCACTCACAACTATCCACAATTCGTGACCTCTAAGTAGCTGTATTACAGGACACGCCACGGTCCCAGTCATAGGATATAATGTCATATATTCACTATATTACCTATATTAGTGTTTTGAAAAGCCTTACCCAATTGGTATATAGAGCCACAGGTATTTTACTAATAAACGGCGTTCATATTACGGTTTGAGTTAAAATCTACGAGAAAACTTACAACTAATAGAATCATAGTTACAGTTATTCCGGTAAAATAAATGGTGAAAGAAATTAAAATAGTAAAAGAAACAAACACAATAAAATAAGCTGTTTTTAAAGTGTGTTAAAACTTAACACTGACGTCCTTCAAGTGAATACAATAATATATTCTTGTATCCTCGATGGTGCCCTGAAGAGGTCAGGAAAGGACGTTGCTATGATAATTTACATTTATATATAAATTCACTCAACCACTAAGTATGATAAAGAAATTACATATAGGATAACAAAGAGACCAAATATGAAGAGAATGACAGCAAAATTATCTGTAAAGAACTGTATGGGATAAATACATGACAGTGTACAAATCAGTACAGCTACACTAGTTATACTTATTGCACCTCAAATACGTACATTAAAAAATAAAATACAAAATAGACAAAGTCCATGAAACCATAATCAAACGGATAACAAGCTAACTTTTAGTCGTGATACAATACTAATTGAGTTCCATCCGTTGTTACAACCAAAAGTTAAACAATAGGTTAGGCTGGCTATGAAACTACGTTGATGCAGAAAAAAAATTATTTTCATTACACTGTACCGAAACCAGCTGCTTTCAACGTTAGGTACGATTACAGAAAGTAATGTTTTCCCGGCCTAGGCTGGGTAAATCAGCTGTAAATTTTACCTGCACTAGTATTTAGTTACGATTTCTGACACTAGCAGCGCTGAGTGCTTGTAGCCTTAACAATATTGCCAATGTAAAAAGTAAAATCAGCTGTAAAAACAATATTACTGTTGCTATTGTACCGGTACTGAGGGAATCAAGTGGGCAACTAAAGATCTGTCTGAAAAACTATGTTACTGAATTAGTTATCTTAATATAATTACAGTGTAATGTAACGTATCGTTCATAACTCGGGTTAAAAGTGCTATTCCGTGCCTCGATCGAGTTCCACGTTCGGCTAAACGCTTCGCTTCTAAACTCATAGCATACCTGAAATATGATAATTTAAAGTATAAGAAGCTTTCCTAACCTCCTTGCATGAAAAACATTAAATTTCCGAATTAATCACCCTCCAACTTAAATAGGTCCACCACAAAACTTGTAAAAATTATACCAAAGCATATTTATGATACAAACAAATTAAAGAAAATTATTGTTCTTTAAGATAGTACATTTTTTACTAGCACTGCCTTAATATTGACTTGACGCTGATGTTATATTATAAGATAACATAATTTGTAAGCATTCTTCTGTGTGTTAGGTAAATAATACAAAATTATAATTATTTAATGAGTTTACCAATTTGTACCTGATATGTTTAATAGCATTAATTTATAATTATGTCTGTACAAATAGAAAACACAATTCAAAATAGCTTTATTTCTAAATTAAAATAAGCAATGTGTTAAAAGTGACACGTTACAATGCCCTACTCTACTGCTAGGTGGAAGTAGATGTGTTCCATTAGGTGACATTATTTAGATCAGACTTTATCGATGCTCTAACGACTGGTGTCCATCTGGTATAGAGATTTCAACGTAACGTCCATTTTACAAGTGATGGAAGACGTTTATCATCGTAAACATCTAACATAAATTTCTGCTTTCCCTGTACAGTTAGAGGGAGGTTATGAAGAGCTGTGTGGTGATATTCAGGGACGTATCGCTGTCTATCGTGTTAAGTTACGTCGAATTGCGCTTCTGAGACATGTCGCACTGAGCTGTAAGTTTTATTTATAAAATATATATCCTCTACTTATTATGTTTAACGTTTATTTTCAGTACAGTTCTAGTCGTCAGGGATAAAACACATAGCACACGCATAACACAAAAACACATTTTAAAACACCGCACTGAATCTAGTATATGTTTTAGTGTTATCCATGTGTCATGTGTTTTATCCTTGACGACTAGAACTGCACTGAAAAATAATGGGGAGTGTTGCTCAAAAAAGATTAGATTAGATTATTGAAATAGCGACCATACCACAAGGTAGGTATTTTAAGCCAAGTATGAATGAGAGTTGATTGTAAGATGATTGTGGCGCGATCTTGTAGTCTTGTTACTGACTAAGGCTGACATGTTCCTTAGACAGGACTGTTAATTAATAGCCCAACAGCCGATGGCAACTAAGGGACCTACAGTTTAACGTGGAATCTGAACCACGACCTCTGAATTACGAATTGGTCTAATTATGAGGATGGTCTTTGCGGATTAACGTAGCTATCAATAGTGCGGACGTTAATCCACACAAGAGAACACTACACCCACCGACCATCGCTCACAACTATCCACAATTCGTGACCTCCAAGTAGCTGGATTACTGGATGACGCCACCGTCCCAGTCGATAAACACGATAGTCAATTACTTCACTGAAAAAATCATGCTATTCAGAAAGAATGAGCTCTACTGTTTAGTATCATCGGCCAATGTACAATATGTAATGTATGATGCATTTCAAAACAGGAAAGATCTGAGTGGTGTTATTCTTTTCGGAAGGTTTGGTTTGGTCGAATATCCATTTCATTTAAACCAAAATAATGTTTTGTGTGGTTTTTCTTATTAAAATATATGCAATATTACAACGATGATTCACCTTGATAACATGAAAAACTCTTTTATTATTGATTAAAATAAAAACTTGAAAATACTTACAAGAGAGCTTCAAAATATTTTGTAAGTTAAAATTTTTGGTAAATCGGATTTCCTTCAATGAATAAAAAAGGGGAAATAAAAACTTTACTTATTTAGCTATTAGGCCAAAAATATCTTTTTTAAAAGCAAAATATTAGTATCAATACATTGAAAACCCAACTTTAGTCATAATTATGCTGTTGAGTCGTGATTTTCTGCACCGGCGATGTTGCTCGTTAGTAAATTTATACGATGTCCAACGTGTTTTAGAGTGTAATCTTTCCAAAACTAGTCACCTAGTTGAAGATCATAGTTATTATAGCATATTAATAGTCTTTAATCAATTGTGGAGGCAGGCATTTTATTATAAGTGTGAAAGATTAAATAATACAGTTTTGATTAGGACTATTCAACAATAAGAAATAAGAAAAAGAAATACGTGGAGACAAACAGCATCGTATTTAAAGTCACACAATGCTATTCTTGGAACATGGATAACTTCATAACGTTCATTTTTGAAATTAATTAAAACAATTTCGCAATCTCCGCTAGAGCGGGCAACTCCAATCGTCGTATTTAACCACAGGTCAGAATGAGCTCCGTGGTCGAGATTAACTATGTAGCATTTAATCACGTGAAACGCAGCCCTAACCACAGACACATCGCTCGCTACGGCATTTACTAAGTAAACATTTAACATCCGGGGACCGAGCTTTGCACAAGGAAACATCTTGAATCACCTGTTTATCGCAGCCGATATCATACACCTAATACATGATTCAGTGTTTGGTAAGTACCTGGGACCAAGCTATGCACTGGGAACAACTGAAATAAGATGCGAATACCACAATTGTTATTCAAAATTACACAAAACAGTATTTACTAAGCAAGCATCTGGGGACAGAGCTCTGCACAGGGAGACGACTGAAATCATAATTTTTGTCGTAGCCGAGAAAAATTGAGAGACCAAATTACATCCTAGTAAACAGTAAACATCCGGGGAGAGAGCTTTGTACTGGGAATGACTGGAATTCAATTGAGAGACCAAATTACAGATTTTACAGGATACGGTGAAACAACCACCTGGGGACCCAACTTTGCACGGGAGTTACTAAAATAAGCTGTCTGTCACAACTAATATCACAATCGAGAGTCAAAATTACACATTTTACACAATAGGCTACAGTGTTTACTTAGTAAGAGTCTAGGGGCTGAGATTTGCAAGAGAACGACTGAAATAAGCTGATTGTTGAAGCCAGTTACACAATTGAGACTCCAAATTACACATTTTAAACGATACATGTTTTAACTTAGTTAGCATCCGAGGACCGAGCTTTTCACGGGGAACAACTGTAATCAGCTGTTTGCTTAAGTAATATCACAATTTAGAGATCAAATTACATAATCTGTTAATATTTTCAGGCAACTCGTGCTTTAGAAAAGACAATCAATGCCCACTATGCAGTGCTACACTAAGGCTTACAACAGATTTTCCACTAAAATTGAGGGGTCACTAAAAATCCCAGATCACGTGATAGGAACCGATCCAATTTGAATCCAAGCAACTGTTTATTCGCCCCATTTGACCACCAACGATCAACCCAAGTAGGCCCTGCATACTAATCATCCACCGGTATTACATTACGTGGTGCTGAGTATTAGTTTAAAGGGGAAGGATGGCTAGCGTGAGGAGAAGGCTAGAGTTTTTAATTGATGACTAAGGTAATATAGATAAATTTCCACAAATAATCGTGTATTTGAATAGACGTAGGCCTACTCAAGCACATGGCGATTTCGGTTTAAGATTAGATTATTTAAATAGCAACCATACCACAATGTAGATATTTTAAGCCAAGTATGAATGAAGATTGAGTGTAAGATGATTGTGGCGCGAACTTTTTGTCTTGTTACTGACTAAGACTGACATGTTTCTTAGACAGGACTGTTAATAATAGCTCAACAGCCGATGGTAACTAAGGGACCTGCTGTTTAGCGTGGAATCCGAACCACGGTCTCAGAATTACGGATTGGTCTAATTATGAGGATGGACTTTGCGGATTAACGTAGTATTCAATAATCCTTATAAGGGAACACTACACCCACCGACCATCGCTCACAAATATCCACAATTCATGACCTCCAAGTAGTTGGATTACAGGACGTCGCCACTGTCCCAGTCAAAGTCTTGGCCAAAGTAAGATAAGATTGGCCAAGTCTTATATTCTTTCAAAATAATTATTCTTTATTCTAAATATAATGAAGTTAGATACCGTACATCAAAGCTAGCTCAGTAAGTTGATTCGTCAGACAAACCTTGATTCTGCTTTTATGTTTACGATGTTTATCGTAAACTTACTTACCCTTCTGATCATCCGCATAAATAAGATCAATTAATTTTTTACACACACATTCACAATCTTTCCATAGACAAACAACTTAGGCTATTCGATTAGAAATAGTTTCCAATAGTGATTAAATACTAAACAAATCGACATTACCACAACATTATGATACCATACATGATACAACACAATAATTGTTTGAAGTATGATTATGTTAGTGTGAAACAAAAGAGATTATCATTTAAACATATAAATAAACCAATAATATTTACCAGTTCATATTCATCATCCTAGAGATTTCTACAGTTGGAACTCCTCATACGTAAAGAGAGGCGTAGTAGATGGGGTCGAGGAGACGTGGCGAGTTAACAGTGAAAATTAAATACATACCAGGTGTGTTTTTAGTGATCCAATATCTAACTTTTAAATTATACGACTTAGCACCACACTTAAAACGTGGAACTTGCTGAATTTTAAATTTTACTCGGGAATACAATTTTGGATTTTTCAATAAGGCCGCCATTATTCAAAATGGAGGTCACCTTAAAAATGTCTTATGAAACACCCCGTATTTATTTTGTTATTGGACTCCAATTGCATACAAGAGAAAACAAATAAAATAATTGTTAGGGTTTAAGGGAAATAATCCCCCCACCCCACCCCCCAAACAGTTAATACAATTTTTGTAGGGGGTTTAGTTGGGTGATGTTACCTTACACTATTACCCAGTTTCGTGGATAGTTGATAAGAAATGAGGAAGCCAATTTTTGTAATAGTTTCCATAAGCTTAACATTATGACAACGTCCTGCGTTTACCAAGGATAATAAATTTAAATTCTTTCCGGACACGTTAGTCGTAGACTAACTATAAAAATACTGATAAGTTTACTAATTTAAGTTTTATTGGTGATAGTCAAATTATTTCATAATACAGTATTATTTTTTGCCAGCAAATTTATATATATATTTTTTAATTTAAAAGCCCATAACTGATCCACGAGTTTTTAGATGATTTCATATTATTTGGAATAGTAATAACTATTTACTATACAATTTTAATGGTTACAAATCGTTGAAAAGGATTTTCAGAAGTTTGTATTTCCACACTTTTAAGGGGTTTAAAGAGCATACTACCCTTAAAAATAATAAAACATTTTCTGAATATTATATATTCAGAATATGGATGCACTTTGGCTATATTATAGCCAAAGTGCATCCATGTACCTAATTTCATACAAATCGGACAATCAGTGTGGGTTTTGGGGTTTGTACTCAGACAAACAGACAGGCATCAGTCCGAAAACATCTTTTTGGATTTAGGGATCCTCAAAACGGATTTATTCACCCTCAACGAAAATTCGCAAATCTTAACGAAAACCATACTTTCTCCATAAAAGTCATTTTTTTAAAAACATCTCAGACTAAGAAGAATTTAAGAATTTGTTTATTTGCCAAGCTGAATATATAAATATCATAACCACATACACTTACATAGTTTATCAAAATAAATCACAAATAGAGTAGTAACATAAGCGAAAAAACTTAAAAATAACTTCAGTTAGGAAAATTTAGGGCCTATGAGGCAAAGCCTGTAGAAGGTTCCTTATCTGACTTCAAAAATGATCACCGTTAACAGCTCCACTACAAGTATTATTAGATAAATTCCCTTTTAAATCAATAAATTAACTAAATTATATAAAAAAAGTATCTATTAAATTCCTACTGAGAATAAATAGCTAAAAATAATTAACTGTTTAGTAAAACTAAATACATCTTTTATTCAGTAAGAAGGAAGAATAACTGACTTGCTCTTATGACATTCACATTTCAATTTGTAATAAAACATCAATATTTTTACAGTCAAAAAGCCACCCTCTTAACCTATTGTTAAAAACAGCCTGATTGTGAATATCTTTAATTTTAGTTGGTAATTTATTAAATATTCTTGGTGCCAAAAATAAAAAGCTTTTTGTGAAATATGTATTATTAGGTCGAGGAACTAGGATGTGGCTTGTACTCCTTAATCTGCTTCTATAACTATTTCTATTTCTACTATGCTTAGATTACCTCCAAATTAAGTATAAATTTCCAACATTTCCTGTAGCAACTTGAAAATATTATAGACAATTTTACGCATAGAATTTACTTATTAATTCGTTTTGCCTGGATCGTAATACACTAAGTACTTCAAAGGTTGAACATCAGAGACGTAAGTTGACGCCAACCCACACCAGTTCAGGTTAATGGAATATTTGATGTGTCAAGGCTTGAGGTTTGGTAACGGGCTTCCTTTCACATTCCCGCCAAAACATGATGACGTCTTGGAACATTCGAGACGTTGTACGAGACAACAAAGGGATTAACAAACTACGTAATCAGGCCCAAAATTTACATTTACGTAAAGTCTTGAGGTTAAAAGTATTTTGTGTTTTATGATGACATAAAAACCATTTTCATACGATGATTAAGTATAATATACAAGTCAATACTGTAACATTTAATTCTATATTATACAAATAGTTGCATTTCCAAAAGAGGATATGCTTCTATAGATATTGGGTTTTAGTAACTCTTACCTAGAACAACTCAAATATCACCAACCTGACGTCATAAGAAATACCCATAACTATGTATATTTATAATATCAATAACCAACCTATCTCTGCAGGACGTCGTATGCCAGCTATATAGAATTTACTATGATGTAACGCAATAAAAATAGTCTCCAAAAATAGCGTTTTGTAGAGTTAACTTAGGTTGGTTATTGGTAGAAAACATTTTATTAATATAAAAATATCGATAAACGCTGTGTGAAGGCAATATTGTTTAAAAACAGTATTTGGGTGTTTTACAAAATTACCTATATTTGACCTCTTTGTCGTTTTTCAGGTAGGTCATATTCATGTTGTCCCATGTTAGATCTTAAATTTGGCACGACACACACATCTATAGAAGCCTTCTTTCGGAAGTGCAGCCAAAATGTTTTTACAAAATCATCTATTTTATTTATTTTCTGTATATTTTACCTTATGGATTTCATTATATAACTTCTATTGCAATTAAACTAGTCGGTAGTACTTATCAATGACAGATTAGCAATTCTGCAGCTATCCATATTCATCAAAATTTATATTCACAGGACCTAACTCTTTTTTACGGGTATTTTATGACCAAAAATACTGAAATATCCTAACACGGAAATTTTCTGTCAATGTTAAAAAATGACATGTTATTACTCTATTAATGGCTTAAGGATGGATTTAGGAAGGATTTGAAACCTTGCAACATTAAATTAATTAAAAATATATCATATACCATGAGTAGTAGCTATTTTTATTGAACTTCTAGTGTTAATAGAGATCAAAGTAATTATCCTAATGTACTAAATCAGCTGAGTCCAGTTGCAAACCCTGAATAAAATAATATGGCTGGAATTTTAAATACTATTGGCAATATATATATATATAATCGCTAGTAGTTTATTTTGTTGTTTAAGTATAGTTGGTTTATGTATTTGATTATCCGTTGAGTGGTTTATTGATATTTGAATTTCATAAGATTACTACTGTAATTTATTGTATTATACTTTTTGATGATTAAAGAATTATTATTATTATTATTAATATTGTGTTTAGATTTTTTCAATTCTCCTGCAGGAATTTCCTGTAAGACTCTATTCATTAAAATATTTGAGCATTATAAATAATAAATTAAAAATTTTAAAACTTAAACATAAAGAAAGGTTTTAACTAAAATCTTTACGAAAATTCAAGCAAATAAATACGATTCTTGAAGATTTGAAGTTTATCAATAAAGACATAACAATCAAACGATCTTTTCTGTTGTCTTGAGAAGTTCACCCACAAGGAAATATTGTCATAAACTTTTTTGCGGGATATATAAGGTAGTAAAAATTAAATATAACTAATATATTCAGGTCTAGAATATTTAATAAAAAATAGCAAGGGGACTCACGTGGTGCGAGTGGTGTGTTTTATTAACAGGTTATTCTCGGCGGATGGCAGATGTGCATTTTATTGTTATGGGAAATGGTGATGGATATGTGATAGTGGCTTTGATTACCACTAACGAGAGCCTGAGTATTGACTGCGCCATTTTGCGTCGTATTTTCGTATTTTTTAATGTTGTTTGACGTTTCTAGTTATTGTGTGGTATTTAACGGTATAACGGTGGATCTCTTTAATATATAAAACGTAACTTTAACTCTATTCAAGTTCTATTAAAATAAAGAGATTACAATTATAATTAAATCAAGTATAAAATCCAATTATAATGAAATAAGCATTAATAAAAATTAAATACAATTAATTTAAGTATAAGCTTCAATACCTCTTCACACAAAAAAATGTTTATATTTTAACCACGCTTTTATCTTAAATCAATCCAAACTCCTCAAAATTCTGTGGGTTGCTGAGAATAAAAACCCAAGACCTTTTCAAATCAAGAAAGGCAATTAGGAAAGCAATATATCATTTCGTGTTACAGATACTTTATTATCACTTCTTTGTTCGTCTGTGACTCACATATTCTTTGTATGTTTTTTATTTCTCCTTGTGAACTCAACCTTGCAGGACCGGAGAAAGTAGAATTTTTGATGTATTTCACTATGGAAATTAATTTTATTTCATATTTATTTAAATGATAAAAGTTGTTTGAAAATTAAATATCAGAAGTAAACAAAAAGAATAATCAGTGTTTATTCATTGAGGTTTATGCATTTGTCATATGCCGTTAAATATATTAGCACGGTATACTGTACATTGAAACGTTAGTAAATTTCCATCTTCAATTTCAAAGTGTCTGGAGTCCCCTTCCCCCCCACCTATCCCGCATTTTGACGTGCGTACTTTTCGATGTGTATGAATTGGAATAGTCAAAGGTGACATATATCTATCATTTATATAGTTGCATGGTAAATAATCACATGGAATTAAGTTTAGCGTCTGGTGATCTGGACTACCAACGTCTAAGGATTCTCCTTTGCCAATCCTTAAGATTTGAAAACGTTTATTTATGGTTATCTGAACGATTTCACAGAAATATAAGAATATTATCTTGCATATAAATGAAATAGAGCCTTCACTCTAGAGTGCTAAGCTATGTTTTTCCCCGAAAAATACTATTTTGATAGAAATTATGGTGCTGAAAACATTCAGTTCTGATCAATCTTTCTCATATTGATCAAAACTTGTTTTGTTACACTAAAGGAATTGTTGTGTTTTAGTTTGCCTAAAGTTGAGGCTGACGTCAAAAGCTTAGTGAGTGTTAGAAGGAGAAACAATCACATTCTGTAGATGAAATGTTTTCTGAGGTAATGGACCATGCTTCACTGCAATCAAATGTGATTATATTTAACCTACTGGAAAGTAGATCTGCTAACGTCAATAACAAAAAAAATCCCATTACTTTGCTATCATTCAAAAGATTTTATCTCTAAAGTCCATCATCAGATAAATTCTCATTTTTCCGCATTGGAAAGCCATCCAAAAAGCCTCTCAGACCAATCGAAGTAACTTTACAGTTTTGCGGCAGCTGGGCTATTCCAGGGTTCTTAGGATTTACTTTATAAAATTTTGCCGGTACTCCTTCGGGTATGCCGGGGTGAGCTCAGTACCGCGAATATATCAGCAGAGTACCTTCATCATCGCTCTTTCCCCGTGGTGAAAGCCAATTGATAAATTTAAAAAAAAGAATTTAATTTAAATATTGTGCCAATAAGAGTAAAATGTAATTATTTATTCCAAAAAAACGATCGCAACGATCAACACCGTCCGTCCGCGGTTCCTGACTCGACAGGTTCCACCGCGATCCTGTTCCGACTGGAGCGGTGTTTAGTTGCTAATTAATTCGAAAAATATATTAAATTTCCCGACTTGTGAGTCAAGCAAAAGTACAAAAACTGTTAAGGCACTACGTGGTGTGGTTTTACCAAACGTAAGAAAATGGATAAAGGCCACTTACTTGTTCTCCAACCACAACCAGATCACCGCGCCAACCAACCAACGCTCAAACAGAAGAAATTTTCTCTGTGTCTATCTGACCTTGGGGTTAAAAATGCCCTTTTTATTAGCCTATATTCCTCCTGGTATGCCCGTTTCAAAGTACAGATATTTTACCGACTCGGTGGAGGAGATTATTGGTCATCATGGATTCGATCCCATTTACCTCATGGGTGACTTTAACATACCTGAGATTGATTTGTCTGCAAATAATACTCGCCACAATGACTCATCACGATCTGTACTCAATTTGGCATCTATGATCAATCTATTACAGGTTAATAATGTAAAAACCAGAGAGGAGTAACGCTGGATCTGATCTTTTCTCCCCATGAAAATGTCAAGGTATGCCGAAGTCTTGACGTTCTTATTCCAGAAGAGAACCACCGTCCATTACTGGTCTTTACTATTTCGCTGCCCATTGGTGTCCGTCATAATGTTACTTACACTCTTGCTACGCAACTTTGAAAAAGTCCTATCCAATCTCTACATCACAGACTTACAAGGTATCATTGGTGGTGATGTCATCACTTGTCCCACACCTTTATCAAAACAAAGTCATGCAGTTTTCAGTGTAGTTAACCAAAGACTAAGATGGGACCTTCTGTATTTCTGACTTGATTTTCAAAGGAATTGATTCACCTCATAATTCAGAAAAAAATGTTACACAAAAAATCACAAATATCAAATCAACTATCTCCGCGGTAAGATCACAATGAGAATTTGTCTTGGCTACCTGCTTCAAGCAGTACGTAAATAAGGTACAAGGGGTCGATTCAGGACAACCCAAAGGTTTTTTTCTTACTTGAAGTCCTTAAATAGCACCACTAATATACCATCTTCCATGTTACTACATGATCAAACAATCAACCCAGAAATATATATTGTCGACATGTTCGCTGACTTTTTTGCCTCTGTTTACTTTCCTTCATACAATGAATCCTATGATGACACCTCTATACCCCAATCAGATAATTATTTTCATCCTGTTTAGTTGAATCCAAGGATATGTTGCAGGACCTCAGGAATCTTGACACATCTAAAGGACCAGGTCCTAACTTTATCCCACCCTAAGTGTTAAAGTAATGTGCTTATTACCTAGCTGAACCACTGACCTCACTCTTCAACAAGTGACTATCTATAGGCATATTTCCTGAAGTCTTCAAGATTGGACATGTTGTTCCCATATATAAGAAAGGTGCTGTAGACGATATGAAGAATTATAGACTTATCATTATATTCTCAATTTCGTCCAAAAGCTTTGAAAAAATTGTATTCAAAAGGATTTCTTCCGAGATAAGGAGCTTCCTATCCGTGAATGAAACAGCATGGCTTCATGTCAGGAAGGTCGACATAAACAATCTTGCACTTTTTCAAACACTTGCACTTTTATGTTGATAATCTATTTTGTTACTTCCATTATTATTCCATAGTGTTGTTATTCTCATTTATTGTCTTGATAACTGATCTCATTTATTCTCTTTGTTATATTAGTTTTTAATATTCCGCTTAGCACTCCTACTTTGTTTAATCTAATTTATTTTACATCTAAACTTGATTATGTTATGTGACCATCTTGTTTTTATGATCCATGTATGTCAGAATTAATTTAGCGTTACATTACATTGTACTAGTTATATATTTGCTAATGCCGTTTCAATGAAAGACATAAATAAATAAACAATACCTCTTGAAGTGTTTTAAAATTAGTTTGTACCGAGGAAATTCCTTATAAAATGTTCATTATAACTTACGTCGCTCTTAAACTATTGATTTACTTTTAGATGATTCCAAAATGTTTTTTAGGGAACTTTATCTCCTTTATTTGTACAATTACAAGACTTCAATAACACAAACAGACAATAGGAAACAGGTGTAAGTAGTTGACTAGGAAACTAAGTTAGGTAGTTAGTTAACTAGCTAACACCTACAATTAGTTACTAATACTAGTTAGTCAACTAAGTCAACTAGTTAAGTTTCGACACCAAACAAAGTCTTATTTTTAAAATTGAGGATTATTAGATTTGGAAATAAATTGTTTTCTTAACTTTATACAAAATCATATCTTACATACCAAACATATTCAATTAATAGGTTCCAAGTAATACACATATAAAATCTCCTCTCTCCTCTTTCATACTAAAATGTACTGAATAAGTTTTTAATACACTTCTGTTCGTAGTAACGATCATTACAGCCTGTAAGTCACTACGGAATATGAGGGCAAGCCCGATGTCCTGAGCGAGCCCCCAGCACGCTTCAATAGAGAAGCTCCTTCCCCAAGGACCTCCGAGTTATCGTCCCTTCCAATTCAACTCATGTATACGTCACTGCAAAGTAAAATGTAGTTTACAGGAAACGTGATATAAAATAAACTCACCGACTAGTTTATTGGATGGCTCCTGAGGAAACAAAATATTGCAATGTTTTGGCGTTGCATATTAGTGTCTAGCATACATTTTTTATTTGACTTACTACTTTAGTAAAAAACGCATTTTTTTGTTTTATACTAGTTTTATTTTTGTATTTCAAAAACGAAATTCTGTATTTTTGTTTAATCTCAGACTTATAATGTTCTCGATACTTAGGTACATGCTAAACTATTCATCATATATTGCTTATTTTAAACCAGTGCCAAGGGAAGACAATAGTAAGTGAACAAAATTCTTCGAAATGTCATCTTATAAGATTTAATAAAAATCTACGTAAAATATGAAATTCGTTAGATTTCTTCAAAGTTTTGTTTAAAGTATGGAGAGTTAAGAACCAAATGGTTTGAAAGCAAAAACTTATGAGACTGATAAATCTCAATCCTTACGGTTCGTCCCCGGCAAACAACTAAGAGAAAAAATTCCCAAAACGGAGATATTTTGTGGAAAAGGGACCGTAAAAATTGTACGTGTTATCATACGCAATACACTAATCACAAACTATTACTGGTTTTAGTTTTAAAATAATCATTTCAATAATTTAATTTAATAAATTTTAGATGTTAGTAAATAAAGCTAAATTAATAAATGATATCAATTTCTTATTTTTTTGTAGTGCGATTCACACTATACTAAAGACTAAACTATTTTATTTAAGCACAAAATTTATTTTAAACATATTACTTAGCTAAAAATAAAGGTACCAAAATAGTTAATTCAACTTTATACAGGGTGTATCTGAAATACACCTTTGTGGTTATTGTTCCTGAGGTCAAAACAAACAAAATGTAATCCGTGAACATATGGCCTATCTCACTCTGTTTTCCACGTGTCGTTGTGTATGTGTATTAAATAACTTGCTATAGCTTAGAGCCACTTGAGATACTAGCTTCAAATTTGACATGTGCATGTGTAATAATAGAATCTATTTTTCTGTATAGTATCAAATTTCTAATTTGTTCTATTTCAAAAAGGCGTCAATTTAAATGTTTCAAAGCTCAAAAACTTAAAAGATTCCAAAAAAACTAAATACTAAAGAGCTGCAAAATTTAATTTCCTTTAGTAAAATTTAATTTTTTAACATGTTCATAACGTAAATAACAGAGAAAATACTTTTTTCTGAAGTTACAACTGTCAATTTGGTATTTAATAATTTAGCAAATTAGATGTGACTTAAGTAAAAGTATATTTTCTCCACCATTTGTGTTTTCTTCCACCCTCTTCAAATTTTACATTTTATTAAATTAAATTTCGCCATTTTTTAGCTTTGTTTATTTGTAAATCCCATGGTTTTTGAGTTATTGAGCTTTGAAAAATTGAAATCAACACCAATTTGATATGAAACAGAGTATAAACTTATGCTGAATAAGGTACTATTAGTACATACATGCACCAAGTTTAAAGCTGGCATCTCAAGTGCTTCTAAAGTTGTAGCAAGCAATGTAAAAAACACATACACATCTACAGATGTAAAACGGAGATAGGCCATACGTTCACAAGACTTTTTTGTTTTTACTTTAGGAACGATATCCCAAAGTTTTTCAGTCTATTTCAGGTACTCTGTATTTGGTCAAAATAATAATCCACCATAGAAAAATGTATTGAATTTCAATTGGTAAAACTAATTAAAATGTATACATTCGTGAAATGTTAGTGTTAAACTATTAATATTTTTAAAGGAGGTTGTTTATCTAAATCATTTGGTATAAATGTATAGAAGAAAACAAACTTCGCATTGTTCTAATGAAACGTTTAAGTCCTTAATAAATAACTTAGTAGACAGGTCGATGAAATTGAGGATGATGAAAGAGAAATAACTGTAGCTTTTTCTTTTATCTCGACATTAAAAGTCCTTAAAGTAAAAGTCGTTTAGGCGAGACAGTAGATGAGTTTGCTCTTATGACAATAAAACTATATAATTTAATATCTTTGGCAGAAGTGTGATGGTTAAACACGCATATATATGTATACACAATTATGAATTCTGTAACGTTTTTAACTCTCACTTGAACTAATTTTACTCAGTCTTTCTCGCTTTTTGTTTGGAAAGTCAATGCAGATGCTATGCGGAATCTCATATTTATTGATGTTATTCAAAGTAGTTACAGGCACGTTCGATGGTAAAATGTTTTATTCATTTTATCATTTCATTGCACCAGAGGTGATACTGAGATGGAGTTTGTATTCAAACAATTAAGTTTGTTCAATGGATATTTTACATGGTGTAATCAGTTTAAACATAGTTCACAGATTTACTGGCCCACGATTTCTGTAAGACATATAGTAACAGTTATGAACAAAAATAATGACTGTGAATTAAATGTCAAGGTCTATTATATAACATGATTTTTTTGAACTGTTACATAGTTGAATACATACATTGTTACATAGTTTACATAACTAAACGACAGATTTTTTATTATTTGTTTATGGACCCATGTCTTGGCAAAGTTTGGTTTACATTCGACTCACTTCCGTTATTTGTTTTAATATGGATATGTAAATGTAAAGATGATACTCAGCTTGTTCATAAAATTAATAATTTTGATGTTAATGAATTAAATAAAGATTCAACATCGACATTAATGATGACGTTTTGAGATTATTCATGAATAACAGACAAAACAATGACATATCTGAGTTTAAATTTGTTGCTGTCACTGAAGAGGCTGTCAAAGCAGAAATGAATACTATCAAATCCAAGGCAGTAGGTAGTGATAAAATATCAATTAAAATGGTAAGAACTGTGAGTCCATTTGCTATTGAATCCATTTGCTACAATTGCTTTTATATTACAAATTGCCAACACCCCACCCCCAGGGCTAAGACAACCCACATACCCATGTCATAATCAAGCAAAGTTGGAGTGAGAAACAAGGGAAAAGACAGTACTGATACAATCTGGCAACGGTATGCAGGATTTGAAACAAGATAATCAATAACAAAGGTTCACTCTTCCGATTCCTTAACCCTGCCTTATCATTAGTTCGCATGTATATGAACAATTTACAAAAACCTTCCATTTTATATAATTCATTCAGATCGAATCCCACAACATTTAGACACTTAGGTAACAAGTTCCGGATTTGAATCATTTCCCATAAATTCTGATAAACATCTCATTAGATCCATAACCGGTTACACTTGGAAACGAGGAATCTACAAACATACACAGATGTATTCGCATACTTTTTGTACTTCAGGAATAATGTCTGAGGGCAAACTGTGGTTTCCGGCAACAGTCAACGCAGCCATTTTTAAAGCCTTCACAGCCTCAACATGTTTTACTCTATCTGAAAATATTGTATGTTAGATCAAATGTTGATATAGCACATACTATACGAATAATAACAATAGTATTGTCTTGAATATTCTGAACAAATATATTCGTGACGTATTTGTCTGCCTTTGAACAATCAACTGGTGAATCTGAAGTGGAAACTGATTGGCTTTTGTAACCCTTAGGAAGGCTCAAGGACTGCATTCAAAAAGATCTAAATGTTTCGTGCATTCTGATTCTTTATTTTTAGGTCAAATTCCTCGTCTGGATCTTTCGAACGCAAACTAAACAAATATTGCTATTTGGAATTAACACTTTTAATGTATTTTTACTATTAATATAATTCTTTTTCCATTATTCCCCTAATGTGTATTTAAAAAGCGGAATTTTTCGGGGTTTTACGTAAAGCGAAACTTTTATTACCAACGAGATTAAATAACATGTTTTCGGTGATTAATCCGTCGCCTTCAAAAATTTAAAAAAGTAACTTTCTACATCATATGTCCAAGTTATTTAAAATAAGTTATATTCAAAAATTGATTGAATTTTGAAAGAAGGATCATTTATAAAATTTAACCATATTTAAAAGTTGAGTACTGTAAATTTTTCTTTACCCCTGAGCCTCTTCTTATTGATGTTGCATAGCTAAAAATTGACACAAAATAAATTTTGGATGGTAATTTGCCCTAAAAAACCTTACAAATGTGAAAATTAAAATTTTTCTCAAAGTCCGCTCTAACGATTATGATTAAAATTCATGGTTTATAGTTGATCAGGTCCAAAATAACATAACACCCCCAGTATGTCTAATTTATAGCTAGTTATAGTTTTGGCCCTATAAGACGTTTTGACTATAACCATTAAAACCATTTTTACAAGTAAACGAATCAGCATTTTAAATCAAAAGTTTATGACTATTTGTTCCAGAAAAAGTTAATTTTACAATAGTGATGGACGCAGTACGTTGTCTGAAGGTGACAAATATTATTTTTTAGTAAAATTAAAAAAATTCAATACCTTCCTTGTTTATCAACCATTTGCCATGCAATTTGGTATGCATTATAGGATCACATCACCCAACAAAACCTTCGCAATAAGGTTTGGTAATATCTGAGGTGGGGGGTCACGCCTCCAAAATAATCTAACAGTTACTTTAACTTGTTTTCTCTCGTTGATAATATATTTATTTATATTTATATAATATATTTTAAATATTCTTATATTTTACTTAAGGGATGAAGTATGTGTCATTCCACTGATACCGTTTATTTTATTTACAGTGGAAGTCAAAAAATAAATTTTTAATTTTTAATTGTTTGCAAAAAATATCCATAAGTTATCTTTCTGTGAACAAATTAAAAAATATTATCTTGTAATCTTTAAAATGTATTATCTTGTAATGTCTGGCTGCATATTCTAGGGCGGGTGTGGGTGTAATGAAGAATGGGTGAGGAAGGTTGTGTTTGATAAATATTGACCACATAATGCAGCACCAGGTGGCCATGTGGCGCTAGTTGTCAGCCTCCTCGCCTAATCCCAGCTTTCAGACCCTAACTCTACGGTATTAGAACGTAAAGAAACAGGTTTCACTTAGTGGCTGACGTATAAAAGGTTCTGAAAATGTTTCTTCTTAAAGAGGTTGCTATATCATTCTAATTAGATATTTCCAGATATTTAGACTTCGCAGAAGAGTAGTCTGAATAATATTGATAGTTAGAAAAGTAAAATTAGTCTTATTTAAGAATCATTTTAAAAACAAGATATTGAAAAAAAATTATGGAAATCCTTATACCTTAGTATTAAGTAACATTGTTAAAAATTCTTATATTTTTTATGACATTATTAGGTTATTCCCAACGAAATTTTTTCAATATTTAGTAATTCAACTAGGTTTTATATTTATTAAAGGTAAGGCCGAAACCTGTATTATGATCAAAAACTAAAAAAGGACATTCCAAAACCTGTAGCGAGGGAGACATCGTAAGAGAGAGAAGTGTATTTTTTTAGTAAAATTCCTCTCATCTTTCAAATGATTTAAGTAAATAAAGCTTCTTTGAATTCCCATCTTTAATGTATCTTGATAATTAATGTAATTTTATCTTCGAATATTCCTCGTCTGTGTCTTTCAAAAGCAAAATCTTTAGGGTTTTCAGACAATTCGACATTTTCTTAGTATCCGACGAGGTTAGTACGGACAATTTTGGTTATTAGTCCTTTGTCTTCAACATTGTAGAACTACATGTGTTTTAAATATTTATACTAAATTATCTCCAAAGTTTGGATATAAAATCCGAAAATATAAATAATTGATCATTATTTGAAAGAGAAGCAAAATAGCATGTCGCCTGGCTCTGAGTTATTTATTTTTAAGTGACGTTGAATGATCAAATTTAGTTTATGGTTATTGAAATACATATTGTTATGGATATAAATAAAATTTTGACTAACCAAGGAAGGGAGGCACGTGGAGGATAAAACATGATCAGGAAATCAAACAACCTTTCAGAGGCCAAGGGCAGAAGATTTAGAAGGACTGGTCACGTTCTTAGAAGAGATGAAAGTAGCATGAGCCATCAAAGATAGAATAGAAATCCAATTAGTAGGCAACCAAGAGGCAGATTGAAAGTCCATGAATTGGAAGAACAGACTTGGAAGGGTCAGTTCAAAAAGGACATGTCAAAACAAGAGAGAGATGTCAGTGGATTTTGATTCTTCGGCCATTTTAAAGTCAAATTCCTCGTCTGCATCTTTCAAAAACCGATTTACGTTATTAGACCCTCTTGGAATTTCCATTTTAATGTTTTAGTATTTTAGTAAGTAAGAAAGGAATCAGGGCTTGAAGTTCTTAAGTTTTCAGAAGAAAGCACTATTAGTGTAAGGAAACTATTAGTGTGTGTGTGTTTTCCAAGTGTTATTGGAAAACACTTGGTTTATTCAACAGGTAAGCAGGAGTGACTCAAACAAAGGAGATCAGCAAACGTGTATATTTACACGAAATGTACACGTTGTCCAACAATTACATGTTATTCTTGGATTTATATTTAAGTTTTCACGTCATTGTGTCATTGGAAGTTTTTATATTAAGAGAAATTATAGGATATCACGTTAAGTTGAGTCTAAAGAGGAGTTCTGTGTGTTTTTCGCATTTTTTCTTTTTCTTTTATATTCTCTTTTTACTTTTTTCATGTGGGTCAGCTGGTCAGCAGTTTTTTTCATATTTTTAAGTTTTGAGGAAGATAAAACCATTCTCTTTGAAATATATCTGACCTGTGAAAATAGTTATGGTCAGGCACAATGAATAATAAGAATTTTTGTTACATTTCGTCACAACTCTGTGACGAAATGTTCAATAATGAGTTAAAAACCATAATAGATTGTATAACAAAATATAAAAAATCTAATCAGTTAAATGATAATTTTTTAATCAAGAAAACCAGCCCATTACAGGAAAGAAAACTAATACAACACGTCAAAACTAATCATTACATTTCGTAAAGGTAACAATAATACAGAAATCCATACTAAAACCTTTTTTACTTATATTGAAAAATCATAAAATCAAATAATTCCGGTATTTTATAAATAAACTAATTTTTATGGAAATACTAAAAATACACTAATGTTCTTAAATAATGTGATATGGAAAGAAAATTTAGTTTAAGAAAATATTACAATATAAATAAGGTAGATTGACTAAAATTCTTAAAATACATTTTATGACGTAAAAAATTTACTTTTAAAATATATTCTAAGGAACAGAAAATACGATGTATGTACTACGGAAAAATATATCATTTATGTTGCCTATTTTAAATAGTTCAGGTTAATAAAAATGTATATCATTAAATACATCTCATCAGCTTCAATTTTTCAACACCGTAATAGGAAAATTAATGTTTCAAATCCTGACGAATCCAGTTATTGGGTAAATCCTCCTAAGGATTTGTATTGTTAGCACATGGGTTAGCCTGACAGAAAAGGCTTACATCACAGCCGGACGAACATCGTTAACGTTTCATGCAGGAAATATATGCATTTAACATTTAATTACTTTTAAATTTTAAATAACTCTATTATAGTTGTCATTAGTTCATTGTCTGAAATAATGACCTGACCAGGCAGGTATTATAAGCCTAGTATGAATGATGATAGAGTGTATGATGATTGTGATTATACAGCCTGATTCATAATCTAAAGGTCACCGGTACAATACTGATCAAAATATCATCAAAACCATGACACTCATATACCGTGTGTCCCACGAGGTCCCTATTTTATGGATCGTGCTACGGACATGGGACTCAACAGTCCTAACACATATGCAAAAGAAATATCCCCGAGTATAAGTTAATTCTGACACATTATGACCAAATGGCGGGATATTAAAGAAATAGTTCATTTCCCTTAAAATAGTTTTATTTGCTTAAGTGTTACAGCATAATTTCTGAATTTTAACGATGTTACTAAGCAGATTGGGACACTCTACGGTGCGTGTCCTTTTTCTCAAAAATAATATACTGGTGGTCACTTCCAGTATAATCCTCTAATACCCTTCAGCCAGAGATCCTCGGAAGAAGCGACTCAGACGCAAAGGTTACGTCGGGGATCGTGCCACTCTGCCCGGGGCGCCGGAGAGTAGGCGTGTCACCCTGGTTAAGGACCTGACAATGAAGTCCAGGATGTATTTTCCCCGGGAGTTGGTAGAGGGTATTCCCCACACGGTTCTAGCGTTGAAATCGCCTCCGACTACGACGTGCCTAGAGGTGCCGAGCACGCTCTCCTCCAGGCAGTCAATCTTACTGCTGAAGTCCTGGATGACCTCGTTGTGGGTGAGGTAGAAACTAAAGAAGGTTGAGTTCCTACAGCTAGCCTAGACGAATCCTTAGCCGCGTCTGTGACTCCGCATCACAAACTCTTGTCCGTTACGCGCCCATAAGGCAGCAGAATCGAGTCCAAACACTTACGAGACTGAGGAATTTCAATTCTTAATTGTATCTACAACGAAGCAAAATTATTGACGGTTCAAAAAAATCATCAACAAAAAAGGACATCAAACCATCTGACTTATAATTGAAAGATTTCTAATTACATGGTTCATACCCTAACAGTATGTCTATAATCAATCAACTTAATCTAAAGTCACTATCTGATTAGTCTAGAACCTGTATCGTTATGAAAAATCTGTATCATAATGCAACATTTTTCTATTTACGTTTAGTAATGAGCCTCTTAATGATGTTACTTTCAGTATCTTTATTGGTACTTTTTACAATGGTCATATATAAAATATTAAATACTTCTGACAATTGATCCTGGATTTTATCAGTAACGGATCTACGTGTTATCATATGCAATACACTTATCATACACCCTTTACTCAAGGTAGTTCTAGAATAATCATTAGGGATTTTGAGTGTTAATCAATATATTCAGAAAATACTTCAGATCAGTCATAGACCTATGTATAATACTAGTAATGAATGAATATAAACATATGAATAGTAAAATATAATAATAAAATAATACATTTAAACTATTTTAATTTCAATGTTATACTTATTTCTAAGTTACACCTCATTCTACCACCAATTTGCATCTTAGATTTTAAAAAACAATAATGAGACATAGATTATACTCGTAGGTTTTAGTTTTTTATTCGATGAATATAATGTTAACAAAAATTCCATACACAACCTTTCATGTTCATTCTTTATACAATATCTAAAGACTACGAACTGTGTTGATTGAGGGTTAACTTTCATGTGTAATCAATAATATTTTTTTAATCTGACCTGTTAAAAAGGTGAGGGTAGGGTCACTATTTAAATAACTATTTGCCAAAGCTCCATTTTCTATTTAAGTGTTAATAGAGATATTAAAAACACATGACTTATGACTTATGACCTATGAGACTGAGGAATTTTAATTCTTAATTGTATCTACAACGAAGCAAAATTATTGACGGTTCAAAAAAAATCATCAACAAAAAAGGAAATCAAACCATCTAACTTATAATTGAAAGATTTCTAATTACATGGTTCATACCCTAACAGTATGTCTATAATCAATCAACTTAATCTAAAGTCACTATCTGATTGGTCTAGAACCTGTATCGTTATGAAAAATCTGTATCATAATGCAACAGTTTTGTATTTACGTTTAGTAATGAGCCTCTTAATGATGTTACTTTCAGTATCTTTATTGGTACTTTTTGCAATGGTCATATATAAAATATTAAATACTTCTGACAATTGATCCTGGATTTTATCAGTAACGGATCTACGTGTTATTATATGCAATACACTTATCATACACCCTTTACTCATAGTAGTTTTAGAATAATCATTAGGGATTTTGAGTGTTAATCAATATATCCAGAAAATACTTCAGATCAGTCATAGACCTATGTATAATACTAGTAATGAATGAATATAAACATATGAATAGTAAAATATAATAATAAAATAATACATTTAAACTATTTTAATTTCAATGTTATACTTATTTCTAAGTTACACCTCATTCTACCAACAATTTGCATCTTAGATTTTAAAAATCATAATGAGACATAGATTATACTCGTAGGTTTTAGTTTTTTATTCGATGAATATAATGTTAACAAAAATTCCATACACAACCTTTCATGTTCATTCTTTATACAATATCTAAAGACTACGAACTGTGATGATTGAGGGTTAACTTTCATGTGTAATCAATAATATTTTTTTAATCTGACCTGTTAAAAAGGTGAGGGTAGGGTCACTATTTAAATAACTATTTGCCAAAGCTCCATTTTCTATTTAAGTGTTAATAGAGATATTAAAAACCTTACAAAATTAAACGATTCTATCGTTTGATTTTAAAAAGTCCAAATGAATATTTTGTATTTCTAATTTTTTAGATGGCGATTCAAACTATACTTGGGACTAAACTATTATAAGCACAAAATCTATTTTAAAGATATGACTTAGCTAAAAATAAAGGTATCAAAATAGTTTATTCCCATTTATCTTTGGTCAAAAAATAGAATTTACGTTAGGAAAATTACATTGGAATTCAATTGAAAAAACTAATTAAAAAGTAAATAAATTCGTAAATATAAAACGGTTAAAACCTTAATTGGTTTTAAACAAGGTTTTCTATCGAAATCATTCAGTATAAAGGTATAAAATAAAACAAACTTCGCAAGCCTTTAATGAAAAGAATAAGTCCTCAATAAATTACTTAGAAAACAGGTCAATGAAATTCAGGATCTTGAGAGAGATAAATAAGTTACTATATTTTTTATTTCATCTCAACATTTAAAATCCCTAAAACAAAAATCGCTTAAGCAAGTAGACAGTAGACGTGTTGACTCTTAATTTGATATCTTTGTCAGATTCTTGATATTTTGAAGACGCATATATTCGAGTATACAGAATTCTGAATTGTGTAATGTTTTTAACTCTCACTTGAACTTTACTCTTGCATTTTGTTTGGAAAGTCAATGCAGATGCTATGCGGAATCTCATATTTATTGATGTTATTCAAAGTAGTTACTGGCACGTTCGATGGTAAAATGTTTTATTCATTATATCATTTCATTGCACCAGAGGTGATACTGAGTTGGAGTTTAAACAATAAAGTTTAATCAATGGATGTTTGACATGGTAATCAGTTTCAAAATAGTTTACTGGGAATTGAGGAGGAAATACACGCCCACGATTTCTAAAAAACATATATTCGCAGTTATAATGTCAAGGACTCTAATATAACATTATTTTTATTGTTTTAGCTAAAACATAAAATGCTGACTAAACGACTGTTTTTAATTTCTCCCCATATACATGGTATTTGGAGAAAGTATTGTTTTCGTCAAAAGTTTGTGTATGTGTGTGTGTGTGTCTGGATGTGTACAGAGCCACAACCTACCCCGTCGGTCCGATTTAGATGAAATTTGGCATGTATGTATGTATTCACTGTATCTCCAGGGTCTTTTTAAATTTTAAATTTTTTATTTTTAAGGGTAGTTTACCTCTAAAAACTCTAAAAAAGGTAAAAAATATAGTGCACAGAATACTAAACAATATGACACCACCTGCATGTCTGTAACAATGATGGTTCAAAAATTATGTGTTTTTAAATGTCAAAAGATCATTTTTTTACTTTCAGCTAAAACAATAAAGGTAAAGAATAATTTGATTATCACCATTGAAAGCTGCTTAAAAAACTAAACAAATTAGTATTTTGAATTATTTGTCTACGACTAACGGTTCCAGAGAAAAGTTAATTTTAGTGTCCATGATAAACACAGTACGTTGTTTGACAGTGTCTAATGTTATCCTTATGGAGAATACTAACAAATCAATTTCTTCCTTATTTTTCAACCGTTTTCCACGAAACTTAGTATGAAACTTAAGATAAAATTACCCAACAACGCCCACTCAAAAAAGCTTGGTATTAACGGGAGGGGGGTTCCCCCATAAAATTCTAACATTTAATTTAACTTTATGTCATTTGTCGTTATTTTCAGAAATTGGGTTATTATTTTTGAAACAATAAATTTTTTAATGATACTTAGATAAACTTTAAAGAATATGATAGTTCAGTTACAGATTGTCGTTTTAAATTTACTTAAGGGAGAAAGTATGTGTCAGTCCACTGATACAGTTTATTTATTATTAATTTATGAAATTTTGTTTTGGCAAAGTTTTGTTTATATTCGACTCTCTTTCCTAATTTGTTTTGACTTGGATGTGGCGTCAGGAGGTGATGAGGACAGCTAGTTAGAGAAACCTAAAACATTTCCTTCAGACGTAGATTAGATTATATTATTGAAATGGCAACCATACTACAATGTAGGTATTTTAAGCCAGGTATGAATGAGGATTGAGTGTAAGACGATTGTGGCGCGATCTTGTAGTCTTGTTACTGACTAAGGCTGATGTGTTCCTTAGACAGGACTGTTAATTAATAGCCAAACAGCCGATGGCAACTAATGGACCAACAGTTTAACGTGGAATCCGAACCACGTCCTCTATATTACGAACTGGTCTAATTATGAGGATGGTCATTCCGGATTAACGTAGTATTCATTAGTGCGGACGTTAATCCACACAAGAGAACACTAATAGTCTGTATGAAACAAAATATTTATTTGTATAAACTCATAACTTTTACCTAAGGTTTTCAGAAAGTCTATAAAAACCTAACAAGAATAAAGACACCTCTACAAACATTAAAGTTATTTAATTAAAAAAAATAAAGTATTTAACTACAACGTGTTTTTGAAACATCGATAACATTTTAAATATATAAACTTAATCTAAAATTAATACATTTATAAAAATTAATTAATTAAACAAACATAAAACATTTATTTTATTAAAAAATTATTAAATATTATATAAAAAACAAAGTATTATGTTAAAATCATTAAATATATATATGATATGATATTTATATACAAAGTGTATATTATATTATTTGCAAATAAAACGGCACCGAAATTCTTAAATTGGAAATAACTAATTTCCGAGTAGAAAAAAATAATTCTAGATAGGTCTAATGTCCAGGAAAATTCGTGTTTTACTGTAATATTAAGTTTAAAATCTAAAAATTTAACATTACGCTTATGGAGAATAAAATTACAATACAACCAAACAGTGTTTATAACCGTTTTTTTACAGTTCTTGATTGAAGACTGCAGGGAACAATATAGAGGTTATGCATTAATATTTATTTTATGAATTAAAAAATGCAAATTATCAGTTACTAAACAATTTGTAAAAACTTAAGATAACATAGCTGTGCGAAATAAAAGCAGAAAAAAGTATTTCAAAATCTTTGTTTGATAGAAAACGTATTGCTAACGTATTACAAAAAATTAACAGTAAATGATCGCTTTGGCTAAAAGATTAAACGACATCGCTCAATTGACTAACGTCGTGTTTGTACATCCCTCAAAACTATACGAGTTCCATCCACATAAATGTTTTCATTGAGTAATAAATGTGTTTTAATTTTTCGAATTAATTTTTATAATAAATGTCTTATTCTATACGAGCAAAGCTCGGTCACCAGGTACTAGCATTAATGAAATGTATTTTTATAACTAACTAACAGAGCTGTTAATAAAACACTTAATTTTTTTTAAACCTAACTAATTCGTTTTGAAAAACTTTATCGTACATCGTTATATTTTAAAACGATGTACGATAAAAGAGGCTGCCATATTGTAAGGCAGCCTCTTTTACAGCTTAAAATTTTCCCAACCACATAAGCTACATATCTGTTGAAAGGTATTTAATTTCCATGTGGTAAATAGGTTAGATCATGGATATGTCTAAGGGGAATGTTTCCAGTTCTTGTAAACAGCTTTTTCTTTTTTATTACAAGGGTACAATCATATTATATTACACTTAGGTAACAAGTCCTGGATTTTAATCTTTCCCCATAAATTTTGATAACTATCCCATTAGGTACATAACCGGTCACAGTTGTAAACGAGGAATCTACAAATATATACAGATGTATCTACAGTTTTTTTGTACTTCAGGAATGTTGTCTGAGGGCAAACTGTCCAACAGTCAACTCAGTCATTTTAAAGACTTCAAAACGTTTACTCTATCCGAAAATACTGTATGTTAGATCCAATGTTATTATGACACACACTATACGAATAATAACAATAGTATTGTCTTGAATATTCTGAACAAATATATTCGTGACGTATTTGTCTGCCTTTGAACAATCAACTGGTGAATCTGAAGCGGAAACTGATAGCCTATTGTTACCCTTAAGAAGGTTGAGAGGTTGCTTTATTAAAACACATACACAAATAAACTTTCAAAAAAATCTAAAAATGTAATGTATTCTGATTCGTTATTTAATATTTTGACTTAAATTCGCTCGACTGCATCCTCAAAACGCAGATTTATATTGAACGCTTCTTGGAATTTACTTTTTCAAAGTACTCTTATTTTTAATGCAAATTTTCTATAAATTGTTCCTCGTCTTTGTCTTGAAAAAGCAGAATTATTCAGGTTTTTTGTTAAACGATGACTTTTATTAGTATCTAACGAGTATTCTAAGTATGTTTTCGGTAATAGGTTCTTCACCATCTAAAACACATTCTTTTTACCGATACTGTTAAGTTTTGATTGACTTTCAAACCTTTAGTGGCTCGCTTCTTGCAATCGCTTGGCATGTTGAACATTTTGATGTGTGAGATTACTTGGGGTCTGGATTGAATGAAGGAAGATCTCACAAGAGAAGATCGTAATATGTCTAATTAGTACTTGAATATGCTACAAAATATATTACAATGTACAATATCTTTTGATAGGGCTCCTTTATATTAGTTTTTATTTTAAGACATATTCAAACAAATTACCTAATTCTATAAACAATTATATACAACTAATTCATCTGGTATGCAATGTTACACACTTTTCAAAAACTATTCCTTTATACTATCTGTGTTTACATATAACTTAGCTTACTTTATACAAAGAATTTTCCTTTTAAAATAAATGTATAGTCTTTAACTTTACGTCACGTATTTATGGAACCGGACTAAGTAGAGATCCGAAATTTGTTTGATCTTAAACATTGATTTATTATATAGTTCCCTAAAAGATAACTGAACAAACTTCTTTGAATTTGAAAACAAGTTTTGTTTCCATTTTTTATTTTATAAAAAAATAGTAGTAGAGCTTTTAAAGACGTATAAAATCACACTGGTAATATTCTACAAGTATTTTGGTTTTATATCTAATGGTTTCATAGATACGTGACATAACTAAAAAACGGAAAATTGCAAAAAACTAAAATATCTCTGGAACTTCTTACAGGTCGATCCATTGGGAGTTGAAGGAAATTTTTTAATTTTTAATTAAATTTTTAATCCAAGAGGAAGTCCAATTCACTATCAAATTGTAGGGATATTTAATTTGAATACAAATACTGCAACTGAATCTTAAGAGGTTGGTCCAAAAACAAAATGGTGACGCTTTTTAACTTCCCAAATTCCACCTGATATAAAATATAAGATGTTACATATTTATTTTGTCTCAGCTCTGGGGGTGTTGGCGATTTGTAACATGGAAAATATGTAACAGGTTTCCATAGAAACAACCAGAGCTATTGTATTGAATGTTTAATATAAAAGAATAAGAACAGCTGTTTAGATGAACTGAGACTATTCCCTTTAGACATATCCATGATTTAACCTATTTCCCACAGGGAAGTAAGTACGAGCATTTTTTTCAGTGACTTTACAAAAAACAACAAACAAATTAACAAAAATATAGTAAAAGCTTAAAAACATTAAAAATGAATTTTGACCTATTAAGGGCACACATAAATAATTATGAATCGTACACAACTGCATTTTTGAAAGCTCGTTAATCTTTTTGGCAAAACGTGGACTAGTTTTACGTATACAAAAACATTTTAAAAGTATACCATAATGAAAAAGAATTCATAATGTCAAGCAACGTACGACAAACTTTTAACTTTATTTACGTAAATGATGAGTAAACATTTCTCCAGCAATAATAATGAGGTTATATTCTGAGCCTTCTTGCAGTGTTGAGACTCTGACGTCAACGTTTAGAAACTCAGGTTACAGTTCTTGAAGCGAAGAAAACCTAATCGATATAGTTCCGGCTACAGGTGAAGAATTCTCTTCTGTATTCATGTCAGATACATTGACTTAGGAGACCTCGAGCATCTCAGTAAGAAGGCTTTGCATTTAAATAGAAAATTATTTGCGGTTTGCAAACACTTTCTCAGTGTTCTTAATATGACAATTTGGCAAATCCGCTAGGTTGGAGTTTTTTCGGTTAGAAAAATCACAACTTTTTCTGATTGTAATGGTTTTTAACCTTAATAATCTTTACCCTTTTTAATATTTTATTCCTGAGAAAAACAATATAACGTGTTAAAATAAAGTTTTTTTCTCCTAAACTGTGAGATAATACGTATTTAAAATAAACGGTACCAGTGGACTGACACACACTTTCTCCCTTAAGTAAATTTAAAAAATACAATCTGTAATAAAACTATCAAGTTCTACAAAGTTATTCTAAATATAATTTAATATTTTATTGTTCAAATTGTATGGGGGACCCCCCCCCCCCCCGGTAATACCAAGCTTTTTTGAGCTGGTTTTGTTCGGTGATTTTACAGATAAAAATATTAAATTAGAAAATCGATACTAGATCGATTAAATACATTTTAGCTATGAATTATAACTACAGTACTTGAATTTGCTGGGTGGCTCAGTGGTTATACAGCCCGATTCATAATCTGAAGGTCACCGGTGCGATCCCGAACTAGGTTTGATCAGTTGGCTGGTATAATATTCAGAAAAACTATATGCTGGTCTCTTTTGGTGACAAAGCTACATAATATCATGCAAATCATGACAACAATATTGAAGTTTAAATATCTATAATGATTGTGTCTATCTTTTGAGTAATCATAAATTATGAATGGTTGTAATGATTAGGAAATATAATAAAGAAGATGTATACTATTCATGGATTAAATTCTTTAAAGTACAACGACAGTGTTTGGATCCCGTTTCCATATAAACTACCAAAGCTATTGAATTGTATCTTTGGTTATAAGAACACCCGTTTATATGAACTAAAAATATTTCCTTTAGATATACCCATGATATAACCAACATCTTACAGGGAAGTAGGTACAAACATTTTTAGTTCTACCATAAGAAGAACCTAAACGGTCTAAAAGTGGTTTTACCGCTAGTAAATTCTACTCACACCTGCAACTAAATGTGGAAAGAAGTTTTTAACAATACATATAATGCTCCTCACAACATTGCCGTGGAAGTTGAAATTGAAAACATCCATTTATTAAGGTGCATTACGCAGTTTTTATTTAAACTATATAAACTGTGTTCACATTGAGTCATACTACATGTGTTTTAATTTAGATAATTAAGTAGTCCAATACATGTTTTATTCTATCTGAGCAAAAATAGGCTTCTCGGTACTAAAAAATAAAACCCCGACGCAGCAGACCTGCGTGCTTAGCCGATTTCCAAATCAATATAACAGGTTTAATCAATATCTGTAATGAGTAAAAGAGATTACCTATTCTCCTTAAGATTGACGTGGGAAAGAATATGCAGGTTTGCTGCTGTTAGGAACTCTGGGAGTAGGAATTTCCAACATAAACAATTTGCGTTTTGACAATGTATACAAAGTTTCATCAATATATGTCCATAAATAAAGTTTATAGAGTTTGCCTTTTCTCCATAAGATTAACATGGGAAGGAGTATGCAGGTTTGCTGCTGTGAGGGACAAATCAACCGTGAATCTTTGAGAATAAATGGATGCATTCCAATCACATGAAGTTTCATCTAAAAATATTGGAAATATTATAAAAATATATAAATTAAATGAAATATCAATATTTGCTATCCTTCTCAGATTAGTATTAGAGACTCAAAATACTAGTACAACGTACTATGTTTAGATTTTTTAATATCTCGGTAACCGTTGGAGATAGAGAAAAACTTAAAAGAACTAAATTTTGTAATTTTTTGAGCTGATTATAATAGTAAAAGGTTAAATGTTTAAAATTTACATGTGAAAACTAAAATATTCATTTTTGGTGTACAAACCCCCCAAAAAACCACTTCCGATTGTCTCATATGTCTGGATTATGAACTCGTCCGAGTAAAAGAAGAAATAAACATGGCCTCAGGGCACGAACACAAAAAAAACTAAAAAAATAACATGGGCCCGGGCTTAAGTCTTGTCATGAGACCTACGTTAATAGCTTCTTCTCTATGGGAAATTCGGTAATAAAAGCAGTATCTTGAATATTTTGAATAACTACATTCGGGACGGCTTTGTCAGTCGTTGAACAATCAGCTGGTGAAAGAAACGGAGACTGATTGGTCCTTGTACTTGCAGGCGGGTTGGGAGACTACTTTGTTTAGAAAACATAACACTTTCTCCGGGGGAATAGTCACCATAAGTTTTTAGTGTGTGTGTAAATAGTGAGAAACCCATAGAAGAGTTTTGGATGGGAGGTATGGACCATTTCGCCTTAGAACGTGTTCTCTCACATGAGGAAGTCTCTTAAAAAAACTGTTGGTTTTATCTGATTTTGGCTAATACGTTCTCGTGAGGAATAAAATGAAAGATACTAACCACCTTTAGTCTTCCCTCAAGGGAAATATAACAAGAAGTATCTGTAGTCTTTCTAGCTTCACATAAAATGCTCCACCTTGACTTACCAGGTTCTTGCAAGGTGAGAATCAGCCTGAGGTGGTGGATTTTAGTAGTTACAAGTCTCACATAGCATAAAGTGTGATGTTTTTCCTCCCTGATGGTACATAGTAGCATTGTTCCTCTTAACAAACCCTAAACTGAAACCTAAAAGCAATTTTAACTCCAGCTCAAGGCAAGCTGTAATATATTGGCTATTTGCCCATTACGATTGGATCTGCCTGTACATTATTATTGAACATTCATTGTTACGTAGAGATTTAATGCAACGCAGCCTAACGCACATGTCATTATTGTGTGTCACACTAGTCAGCATTTGACTATGCATAATTTATCCCACACGTTTAACGAGACTAAAATAAGCTTATTCGATATTAAATTAATATCGAGTACCCCAGAGAGGTCAGACAGAAGGTTATTAGAGCATTACAAGTTATATACATTATGATGTTTAACCAAACGTGTAAAAATTCCTACACACTCAATACTTACTCGAACAGAGTTATTTTGCCTCACTTACAGTACTTTCAATAAGAATATATCTGCATGAGCTATTTTATACATCTAATATTTTCTGTACAAATAGTTGCCGTATAAATATTTTTTTAGTTATTATATTCATCTCTAAAATAAAATTCCTGAAAATATACTGCATCTGAAGGGGAAAAAGATGGTAAAAATAAAACATAACGTATTATTATTTTTGTATTATTTTTTAATAAAGGATATAAACTAGATTTTTTTCACTTTTTTCCATTCCTTGTTCCTTCAAAAATATCTTCATTGTGTTCTTTATTGTGCTCTTCCAGCAGTTTTCACTGTCTACTTTGTTGACATTTCTGACATTCCATGATTTAAGCTATTTCTCAAGAGAAAGTAAATAAATACATTTATTTTATGGTGGTACTTGTAACTGGATTGAATTTCCTTAGTTTCTCTGTAGATTCATTCTGTAAATGTTACCATAAAATTTATTATAATCTTTCTAAAAGTGGCCGTTATACGTTATGTGTGATTATAGATTTCCGATTATGGCCGTTTGATCTTAATTTCTTCTGGGCCAAAATGTTTATGCGTATATTCCTTTCCTGTTTTTCAACTTCTTTTAAGCCTGAATGTCCCTGCCCAAGTTTAATCCCAGCTAAATTTAGTGCTTCTGGTAACGCAACCACACGCACGCACACACACACACACGCACAATATATATGTATATCTGTGTGTGTGTGTACGTGTGTACCTGTCTGTGTATGGAATAAAAGGCGGTTTGAACTGGGGAATATAGGGATCTTAATATCAGTACATCTGATAGTACAAATTTACTAAAATACGTAGCTGTTTTATGATGTTTAAAATAACATGTAGTAGTTAAATATTTGTGATTTCCTGCAATTTTTCAAAACTAAGATCAAATTATTTTTCCGTTTATTTGGCTATAGTTTTGGGTAATTTGAATACTAAATATACTTTTAAATTTTTGTATACTTGGTCAATTTATATTTTATCATTAGGGCCAAAAACAGGCGTTTTTGATACGAGCACAAGTTTAACATCTGAGGGTGTTAAATGTGAGAGTATATACCAAAGTGCCAATTTTGGACAGTTTGATGAACAATTTTTTTGTCATATTGCAAATAAAAGCGAACAAACTCGTAAAACATAGATTATTACCTGATTTAGTATCAATAGTTGTCGACAGTTTTATTGCTATAATAATCAGCTGTTATGTTACTTCCGTTGTAACATAGCAGTTCTTTCTTGATTCCCGATTGGATTTTTAGGCTTTTACCAGTTCCACTTTCAATATCCAGAACGCCCGTAAAACACTATCTATAGTGATTGTTGCAGTCACTTTGTCGATTATTTACAATCGAATGTTGACCTCGAATAAAGTATCAAACAGAATGATCTTTTGCGGCCTAGGACTCAAGAAAATCATCATAATGATATTAAACATATCATGTCCTAGAAATAAAAGAAACAACTTTCGCTCTTCAACTCGCGTATCTAAGACACGTGTTTTTGAAGTAGTACGATGAAAAGGTTTTTTTTCAACTGTCACGTTAAGCTCTTAGACACATCACCTCAACTGAGGAAAATTAAACATTACCGTAGATAAAGTACTGTTTCTCTGGTTTACCGTCAGATGTTTAATTTACTGTATCCATTCACTGTAAAATATATATGGATGCTCGTGCAGAACAACATTATCCGTGAGTCATTTGTATGTTGTATGTATATGTTTTGTTTTGTTTTTGGGTTACAAAGTATATTGAAATAAATAGTTAAATACTAACAAAAATTAAATAGTGGTTACGTTATACAACACTCATGCAGTTTACATTTTGCAAAACATAATAACAGGTTCAAATATTTTTAAAAACAGGTACAATTTTAATAATCTCTTTACCACCACAAAGGTATTAACAATTGCAAACTACTTATTGAAAAGAGATGAAAACCTACAAAAACACACATTCGGTAGTACATGAAGTATTTAGGTATTGCCTAATAATATTTTGTGTTAGAAAAAATAAAGAAATACAAAAAAAACGTTAAACGAGTATTCCAAGACACGTTTTGGATTCTATAACAATTATTAAAATAAAAAAGGGAAACATTTTCTTAAAATAAAATGATACTAATATGGGGTTCTATGGTGTAAATCTTTGAAAAGATATCTTGAAAACCCCCAACTTTTCTATTTTAAGTCTAAAGATCGAGTATAGAAAAGTCAGCCCTTTAGGTAGTTAGGATGTAGGGATATTTTTTAATACGTCCACCATCCAGATCTGTAGGTAAAGAGGCTGTAACCCAAATGAAAACCAATTCCTTAGCGGATAAGCCAGTAAATAGTGGTTGTATACCAAAACAATTGTTTATGACAATATTGGTGAAACAGTGTTATTCCCTGAGCTATTAAACACCAATAACAAACGACTCCCAGCGTCGTCGTTTTTTAATAAACAACAGAAAAATTGCCACTGGGCGTTTAAACGCAAACCAATATGTATTCAATTGCCACACCAGATTACTTTATCTGGATACTTTTATAAATTAGTAATTTCAATTACATACAACTTCGATGGGTTTAGACCGCTCTCCCTGAAAAGTGTTTGTGTACTTTCGTGTAAAAATGCCCTTGGCGTTTACATTTGATCAGAATCTGTCAATAAACAAGAGAGTTTGCCAATTCTCCATAAGATTAACACGGGAAAGAGTATGCATGTTTGCTGCTGTGAGGGATATTGAATGTAAGAATTTTTACTATTAACAGTTTTTTTGTCCATATAGGATACGAAGTTTTAACTACATACGTGCATAAATATAAAGGAGTTTGCCTATCCTCTATATTATGACTTAACATAGGAAAAATTATGCACTTTAGCTGCAATGATAAACACATAAACTATGATTTAAAGTATATATGGGATCTCAACCACATAGGGCTAAATACCAAGTTTCATAAAAAATGTGTTTGTATGTAAAAAATTATGGTTTTTCTTATCCTCCATACGATTTAAATTAAAAATCTAAAATACAATATACCTTGTTTAGTTAATTATCTTGGTAACCATTGTAGACAGAACAAAAGTTTAAGGCACTAAATTTGTAGTGTTTAAGCTAATTTAATGTTAACAGAAACATGTAAAATTAAAACAATACACGTAGAAATGCAAAATCCCCATATATATTTAATAAATTTTAACGAGTATTGTTTTTAGCTTCTAGGCACCTCAAAACAAAAAAGTAACATGGTCCGGGGCTTAAGTATTTCCATGAGATCTACGCCAGTAGCTTCCTACCAATGGGAAATTCGATAAACCCTATACAAAAAACTGTTCAAGGAAATCTGAGCAATTTTCCCTCAGGTAAACGTTAAGATTCATTTTATGCTAGTTACTTTCAATACAAACAATTAAGCATTATTTCACTGACACCATTTATTTTTATGTTAATCACCGGCTAACCAATTGATTCACTGAACTGAAATTTAGTATAAGTGATACCTGATCATAGTTTTGAGTAATATAAACGCAATAATATAATGAGCATATACGTTGTACAAGGCATTTCCCTTGGAGTAAAAAAGTTTCAATACAGTGAGTAATTTATTTAAATTCATTGCCAATGTTTATTTTTCTTAAATTAAGCTTTGTTTACACTTCCGAAAAAAATAAACGAGTTTTTCAATGACAGCGTTGGCAAACCTGCTTTTGGCTTTTTAGAGTATTTTTGCGAATATTGTATCAAGTACCTAACATATATTGTGGAGTGTAAAATAATGAGAAAGCATTTTCTAAAGAACTTTTATTTCATAACTTTATGTATATTAAAGTTTTTTTAAAGTTTGCTAAACTATTCACTACGTATTAAAAATCCTAATTGATTTAATGACAAATTTCAATTTCAATGTTTTTTATTGTCATATATTTATTGTTGATACATTGGATATAAAATTTTTTACAAAATCTTAGTATATCTTTATGTTTTTACCGTTTTCCCGGCACTTTAAATGCAAAGTTTAAAATGGCCCCAAGTTTGAATTTTTCAATAGGACCAAGTTGAATTTTGTCTACAGTATGTCTCAATTATTCAAACATACTTACCGAATTTTAAAAACAATGGTTAGACAGTTTTTAAGATAACAGTTGACCGTGTTTAAAAAATACAATATGGCGGATATACAGTAAAAGAAACGTTTTTTAAATATTCATGATTTTCTTTTAATTTTACCCATATAACCTGTTTCCACTGTATGGCACTTTACTTACTTAACACACTGTATCCAGGATAGTGTCGGATAGTTCAAAATTTCAGAGGTTGCGTTCATCTCATTTGTGTTTGACTGGTTTATTTTAGTATTTCTTTAAAAGTTGAAACAATTTTTCAAATTTTTAAAAATCAAAGTTTTCTTCTTTAAATAAACTAACTGCAATTCTTGTGCTTAAAAAAGAGTCCGTACTGTCCAGTCTCATTAATCTATCCTGTCACTTATGCTAACTTTAACTCGTTTACCTTTTCTCTTTATTAATTTTATATAAGCTCGATTAACAACATTTGAAAATCTGTAGTTGACGTTTTTAATTACTGTTTTAAATTTTACAGGTTTAAGTGTAAAGTAGTCATTCATATTTTTATGAAACAGTAAAAAGTTAGAGGATAATTTTTTAGAAAAATCAAGGACTTTGTTCTCGCAATATCAAGAAAATTATTTGCAAATATCATTAGTCCAGTCTATTTTAAACGTTTTATGCAATGGATTTAACTATACATTTTCTCTTATAATTTTAATAAGCTCGATAAACAACATTTTAAACTATACTTTTTTAAATGAAAACAGGTTTAATTAAAGTAGTCATTCATGTTCAAGAAAAATAATTTTGTTTGAAACAGTAAGAAAGTTAGAAGAGGATATATTTTGTTCTACAAACAAATATCAAGGACTAAATTGAAATTATAATGGTTGTCCTAAAGTAAAATATAATTTACAACAGTTTGGCCAGAGTTATGCAATGAGAGTTTCAGGAACGAACTGTATATTAAAAGCATCCTAAAGGATTAAACTATTGTATACTTTTCATAATGAATTCTGTATAACACTTGCACTAATGAAAGTAGAAAGGTTATTTTTGGAGTATGATGTTCTGCTCAATATTTTTGGTTCAAAAAGTAAACATAATGCTTAAGACATCTTATACTCTTACGGTTGATGTTCAAAAGAGCACAAAACACGCTATCAGTTCTAAGACATATTATATTTTTCTTCAAATTTCTATATATTAATCTTTAGATTTACAATTTTTTCATAGAATAAACACTTTAATAAAGTCTAATAACTATGGAGAGAGCTTAATTTCAAATGTATTATTTAAATTAAGAAACTGTAATTATTGTCATCAGGAGCATATTATTTACATTATTTATAATTAAAACTGATATAAACCAATATGCTTTTACTACTTGTTGTGATTTAAGATAAATTTTACAATAAATAAATTCCTTAAAAACAGATATAAAAACATAAAACAGTTAAATAAAAGGGCAATTTGTAAAATTTCCCGATTTCATACACTCTAATTAATATAGCATAAACAATGAACAAAAATATAGTCCCTGGGTGTGGATCGATCTTAACTTCCGGTACATGAAGCCATCACGCTACCACTGAGCTACGGCGTCGGCCAGTTTGGAGATGTCATTTAAGGTCTTTTGGCCAACCTAAATTGTTTTAGCTGATCACAAACTATTTCATAATCCATACAGGTATTATTGTTAGCCTATGATCAACTGATTTTGTTAGAAACGGAATGAGGATTGAAAAGAAAGAGAAATTTAATTTAGACTAATTTTACAAATTGTTTGGTAATTTGATAATTTTTCTCTTATTCATAAAATAAATATTCATGCAAAACCTCTATTCACATATTGTTCACTACCACCTTCAATCAACAACTGTCAAACGGTTATAAACAGATGTTTTGATTGGTATTGTTTACATTTGATTCACCATAAGCGTAATGTAATTTTTTTAGATTTTGAACTTAATATTACAAGAAACCCGGAATTTTGCTGGACATTAGCCCTATCTAGAGCTTTTTTTCTACTCGGAAATTGGTTATTTCCAAAATTAAAAGAAAATCGTTAGACCGTTTTCGAAATCCGTGTGCAAATATATACACACACCTTGCTTGTATTACTGTATTGGATTAGTCATTCAAAATCATTTAAAAAATATCATAAAAATAAAAAACCATCGATCAAATTTTCAACGGCTTCCGCAATGCATTAAGTGAACGTCATGGATGACAGACTGTCGCATACACCGCAAGTGCCGTATGATGACACTTGACGTTGATGGTTGACGCTGTTCAGGTGAGGCGTCTTATGATTTATGGTTTGGCTTTGCCAATCATAGCAGCCCAAAACCACAATAGACAGTGTATATTAATAGAGCTAAACGAACGGTAATACATTAGATTATTGAAGTGGCAACCTATCCAGGTAGGTATTTTAAGCCAAGTATGAATGAGAAATGACTGTAGGATGATTGTGGCGCGATCTTGTAGTCTTGTTACTGACTAACGCTGACATGATCCTTAGACAGGACTGTTAATTAATAGCCCAACAGCCAATGGCAACTAAGGGACCTGCAGTTTAACGTGGAATCCGAACCACTGCCTCTGAACTACGAATTGGTCTAATTATGAGGATGGTCTTTGTGGATTAACGCAGTATTCAAAAGTGCGGACGTTACTCCACACAAGAGAACACTACACTCACCGACCATCACTCACAACTATCCACAATCGCGACCTCCAAGTAGCTGGATTACAGGACGTCGCCACCGTATCCAAGTTGGTGTCAAAGTTTGAAAGTCGTTGGTGTGTGTACTGACGTGTGCATTGCCACTTTTAGTAGGATTAGATTTCTGGATCATTTTGTCACCTCTACTGCTCATCACCTTAAGTCTAGAGCCTATGTGATAAATTAATGACACCTTGGCACCGTAGAAGCAACGTGAGTCACATAGGCTAGCCAGAGGTGACCGCTCATGATCTGACACGAGTCACCGGCCGCATGTTCCAATCCTGCATGTTTGACTTCCTTAGTCAAACAGACCTTTCCTTAGTTCCCCAAACAGTCAAGAAATTGTGTTTCCTACCATAATCGGTATTAAGCAGCTTTTAGCCATTTGGTTGTATTAACTTTTAGTAATTGTTCTTAAGTCCTGTATCAGTGGACTAAGACATACTTTCTCCCAAGCCAATTTAAAGGACAATCTTTAATAAAACCATAATATTCCTTAACGTTTATCTAATTATAATTTATAAATTATCGTTTCAAACATAATTATCCAATTTCTGATAATCCAATACTATAATACGAGAAAGGTTTGTATATATATATATATATATTTGCACACGGATCTCGAAAACGGCACCGAGGAATTTCTTAAAATTTTGGAAATAACTAATTTCCGAGTAGAAAATAAGTTCTAGATAGGTCTAATGTCCAGGAAAATTCGAGTTTTACTGTAATATTAAGTTTAAAATCTAAAAATTTAACATTACGCTTATGGAGAATAAAATGTAAACAATACAAACCAAAACAGCTGTTTATAACCGTTTGACAGTTCTTGATTGAAGACTGCGGGGAACAATATAGAGGTTATGCATTAATATTTATTTTATGAATTAAATAAATGCAAAATTATCAGGTTACTAAACAATTTGTAAAAACTTAAGGATAACATAGCTGTGCGAAATAAAAGCAGAAAAAAGTATTTCCAAAATCTTCCGTGTTTTGATAGAAAACGTATTCGTTGTATTGCTTGAAGCCACTGTAACAAACCAATTAATAATTTATGTAAATTAAATTTCTCTTTTGCTTTTCAATCCTCATTCCGTTTATAACAAAATCAGTTGATCACAGGCTAATAATAACGGTATGGATAATTAAACAGTAAATGATCGGCTTTGGCTAAAAGACGTTAAACGGCATCGCTCAATTGACTAACGTCGTAGCCGAGTTGTAGCGTGTCGGCCTCAAGAACTATAGGCCGCGAGTTCCATTCCCACCAGGGGCGATACTTTTTGTTCAGTGCTATATTAATTATGGTGTATTAAATCGGTTTTATTTCAACAACATAAATGTTTTCATTGAGTAATAAATGTTTTTTTAATTTTTCTAATTAATTTTTATAATACATGTCTTATTCTATACGAGCAAAGCTCGGTCACCAGGTACTAATAATAATAAGAGAAACGGAATTAAATTAATTGTTAGAATTCATGGGTGGGACTACACTCTGTAGTACCAAGCTTTTTTGATTGATTTTGTTGGGTGATGTGATCTTACACTGCATACAGAAATTCAGCAAATTTAGCGTTTCATGGAAAACGGTTTGTAAAATAAGGAAAATATTGATGTTTTAAATATTCTCCATAAGAATACCACTGGGCACTGTCAGACAAGGTACTGAGTTTACAACGGAAATTAAATTTAACTTTTCTCTGGAACCGTTAGACTTTGTTTATTTTAGGTATATTTAAATTATTCTCACGTTTTACCGAGCTGAAACTATAATATTTTTAAAAATCAGGTTTTACTCATAAAATTTACATTTTCTAGAATACATTTAAATGTATATTCAATCTTTTTATTTTATTCACCCCTTACTAGCTAAGTATAAATATGAGCTGGGAAAATCTACACATTTTTTGTTTTGCAGCATAGTTCAAATTTAAACATTTCTATAAAATAATATAAACGTGTGCATATGCATAAATATAAATATATAAATATGCATGGATTAAAGTTTATTAGATATGAAGAATATATTCTTTATAATGAAGAAAAATTATAAGGAAAAAGTAGAAAATAAAACCAGTTTTCTATCTGACATAGCTTTCGAGAAAATGTATCTTGAATATAACTAAATTAACCTTACTGAGAGAGTGACACACTATTATTAACATATTCCTGGTTGAGATAAAAATACATCTCAAACAGTTGTGTATGAGTTCGTACAGAAATATTTAGCGTACTTCAAGTAGCTAAAGATACTCTAACCAATCGTAGATTTTTCAAAATAACTAGCTAAAACATTCCCCAGCAACGAGAAATACTTCTGGTCTTAACTTATTGAACTAACATGTTGAACTTCCATTTAAGAAATGTTCTTGAGAAAGTGTTATTTGAGGTAGGTTTATATAATAAAATTTATATATTATTAACAATTGAGATATATTTTACTCGTCACAATGACTTTGTAAACTATATTACAAAGGGGGTTTGGGGTTTGGACCGTTCCCCATCAAAACGTTAAAAATGCCACTGGCGTAGAAATACACAAAATACACAAAAAATATATACCATTTCCATAGCCAGAAAAATACCTAAATTATGTTATCTGTAATTTAAAACTGTTTTTTCTATTAGTCACACGTATTTTGAATATAATGTGGGAATAATAGCATGAACAGCCTGTTTAGCTACGAGTCATATTATATTTAGTAAATACAAAACTAACCAAAGCAAAAGCACTTCCGCGAAGGTTGTGAGAGACAAGATGGTTTCGAGTTTCCAACATTTAATACCAACATGAAGCGGTGGCAAAGAGAATATTTGAGCGAGGGTGATTGCAGTTTCAGGAGTCTCAATGATGTATCTTGCTCTGTGTCGACTACAGGTGTTACCAACTGCCACAACAAACAGCTGGAGCAATATATTTAGAGACAAACTTAACAAAAACAAAAAATATCCTAGCTACTTAGTATTATTACGCAACATCTTGTTAAAGATTTTAAGCATTGGATATTATGTTATATATATAACATATATGTTATAAAAAAAACTAGTTTTACATAAACAGTTTTTGGGATGATAAACAAAATTAACTAGCCCTACTACAGTTACCTGCGAATTTATGGACGTGTTAAGCTATAGCCAATGTCAAACAGTATAAGTGACGTGGTTTAACTTAAAATTATTGAGGAGTTACCTTTAATCCATCATATTATAATTATAATAAATACAGTGTGAAATTAAGTCTGGGACCTCTCTTTTAGTTTTTAAACCACAATAGGAAAAAATACCAAAGTTCACACACGTTTACTGGTGATGTTAACGCACACATCCGTCCATTTACGACAGAATAACTCTTTTAGGGTACGATCCACAAGGAGAAAAAATTCTTAAATAGCAGAAGCATAGGTCGAGTTTCAAATTAAAAGTCTCACTTAGCAGTGTACGTTTCCGCTTTTCCGAACTTCAAAAGGTGCATTGACTCAGTAGCTATAGTGGTTTGAATTTTAACATTATCGAACAATGTAAATTTATTAAGTACTAGCTGACCCGGCGAACTTCGTAACGCCTCACAGTAAACACATGATAACTTTAAGATTGGCCATGTTCTGAAGTCGAATAGCAATACGGCTTCATTGTGAAAGGTTATATATTCTGGGTCGCTGCATAGTGAATAACAATACTGAAACGATAAAACATATTAATAACATTCCCATAAAACAGATAAATCTGAGTGGATTAATTCACAATTTTTAAATCCAATCCAAACCCAAACGAAACCTAACTGTAATACGGCTTTTATAGGAAAGATATACAACAGCTGATTATTATAATAAACGTAATAATATAAACATTATAATTATCATATAAACACGTGACTTTAATCAGACAGAAAATAAAAATATAAATACATAATCCCCCAAAACCGTAAACTATTAACGTGGTGAATAAAGCTGTTCATTTTTTACAGTACACATTTACTTCATAGTTTAACATTAATGTTTGAATGATTCAGATGGCATTGGATAGTAAAGCTAATGGAAAGTAAACCAATCAGCTGTAGCTAAGAAATCAAATGTTTTCATTGTAGACAATTTGTAAACAAACTTACTCTCCATAAGGTTAACATTAGAAATTCAAAACGCCATAAAATGGAAACTTATAGGGTTTTCGAAAATATTTTTTCACTAAAACCTTCCCGGACACATATAGAGCAACTTCCTAAAATTTCATGGCGATCGGATGAGTAGTTTGGTAACGCATAAAGGACATACATACAGACATACATTCAATTTTAAATATAGCGATTACAAGTAAACACTAATTTTTAAGTACCTGTGATCAAGATAAGTATTCAAAATGTATTCCTCCCCATCGTCTGGCAATTGGTAATCAAATCCAGAAATAACTAATCGTCAATACTTATTACCAATAACACAACTATTGTTAGAATGTGAAAGTGGATCTTTAGGTTTTCCACAAATTGAACTTTGACTGCAACAGTTGTTGTCTGTAACTTTGTTAGGAAGGCAGTTCAGTTGCTCAGTTCCGTGGGTTTAGTTATGCAGATGAAATAATTTCAGTCATTTACAAGTTTTAAAGTTTTCTATTAATTTTGTTATCTCCCGTTATCTCACCTAGTGAGCATGAAAAAATAACTCTTTTAATGATGCAATGGTTGGGAGATAGTGAAAGATTATTATTATGAAGCAGTTAAAAATATTGTTGTAAATAAACTTACTATTACAAGAAAGCAGGGATTTTTCTGGACATTAGACCTATCTAGAACTTATTTTTTACTCGAAAACTAGCTATTTTCAAAACTTTAAAGAAATTCGTTAGAGCCGTTTTCTAGATCCTTCTGCAAATATACAAACCTTGCTCGTATTATAGTATAAGATAGATTATAATTTTTTTAATATGTTGTATGACGTAGTGTGTTGTGATATGTAAAATTTTCTAATATGGTGGTTTTTAATGTGTTGGTGGAACTGTGAACTATAAGGTTTATACTTAAATGAACTAAAATAAATATCTATTAGCATTAACATACATTAGTATATTAAGAAAATGCATAAAAGCTACATTTACTGCAAGAAGAATGTCCTTTGTAAAATGAGTGAAAGATATAATTGTATAGCGAATTGTCATATAACTTCCCAGTAAAAAATTAATTTGTATAGTGATAAAAATATTATCATAAATTAATATTAAGACAACTGGGTTATGATATTGTCTTTGAGTCTTTTTACGAGTTGACATGTTTTGTTTCTTGTGTGAGTATTTGTTAGTGAATGTTTTTTTGAAAGTTTTTTGAATTCTTTTAACTTTTTTGATTTTAGCTTTGTATTGCTGTTCCAGACCCTGAAACGTCATGAAGCTTTGTTTTACTTAAAATTGTATTGGAAAATGTCCGTCATAAAATCTAAGTAGTAAAAATCCATTATTGGTGATGAACAACAATGAATTTCAAATAATAATACTTTTTGAATGTAAAAAGCTTCAATAATCAGTCTCACTACTAAGGGACATATGGCTAATAAAGTGAAGTGATCTGACCTGTTAACCATACTCAACAGTTCAAATCAATCTTCATTTAGCCAACAAACACAGTGTTGCGATTTATTATAGCTTCAGAGCTAGAATGTGATGACCGAAATTAATAGCTATCTGCAATATGCCAGGCGACATTTTGGTTACTTATACAGAATTCACAATGTATATATTTTAGTCCAATTGTTATTTCAATAGCAAAACATCCAGTAGAATATATTTGCATTGTATTATCATAAATACAATTAACCTCTAAATTAATCAGAGATATTAACTGTTTAGATGCCAAACTATTTTTAAGATGAGTAATAAATGTGAAATTCCATTATATTTTATTTATATTTAAAAATTTTGTAATGGTAGAACGAGTGCAAGTATTATGTACATAATGACATTTTCATAAAAACTACCAACCCCCGCCTATCCTAGGTGAGGCCTACGATACGTTCCAGTACTTAGTTTCACTACCTAGTTTCTAGTACCAGACTATTATCTGATCTGGTCTGCAATACATCCTGTTTTATTTTTTCAATAAAACTTTAAAACTCCTCTTTATTTCAGTGAATTTACTTTAGGAAACAAAACGATCTACATGATTGTCATGAAAAGTCACAGTTATAATAATTTTAAATATCAAATAAAAATATGTCAAAATTTAATTTCATATTAAATAATATTTACAATGTGTAAAACACGTAAAATATTATACGTAACATATTTATATTTAAGTTTATAGCTTTATGTTTATACTTATTTATAGTATTTATGTTTATAGTAATTGCTATTATTTAATCTAAAGAACATTTAAAAATGATATTCGCTAAGTTAGGAATGTTTTATTTTAATTTTTTACCGGTAAAGAAGGAAATCACTATAAAAATTGAAACCATAAATAAATAATTAGTTTTTAAGTTCAGAAGTAGGCTAAAAGACATTTTTATAGTAAAAGCTAATTCATTTTTTTAAGTATACATATTATAAACATGTTCACTAGACAGTTAACGATTGTTTCACTTCATAAAATATTTACAGTTTTAATACGCAAACACTAAATTTAATTAAGACATCATTTAAGCGTGTAAAACCATTATTTAAAACAGCTAATTGTTTATATACGTTGTATTGATAGTTAAAAATGTAACTAATAAACATTTAACGATTCACTTGAATGGATATCACTAAATAGTACACTATTAATGCTATAGTGGTACAAAATCACAACTCTTAATGAATTCTGATCATAAATACCATGTTTTTGGTAAAAAATACAGTTATCATTTATTATTCTCATGAAACAGCTAAAGTAGTATTTTCAAGAAGGAACTATTTTTCACCGACTTCCACCTCTAGGATCCACTCAATTTATCCTTCTTCAGACAGTCCAATTTAAGAATATCCATCTTTCCATTTTCAAGGTACTTCATACACTGTTGAAATACATATATGATAGAAATGCCTTTAAGAAACACTTGCAATGTTCCATTCGGAATATAAATTATAAACGCAACATACACAACGGGAATTTTTATAACTCAGTGTTTAAAAAAATATCCCTACAGTAGTAGACTAGCTATCAAATTAATTACACAATAAAATTAATTTAATTTATGAATAACTTGAGAAGATGCTAATGCAGCTTGATTATATGAGTAGGTTAAGCCATTTGGTTATATTGAATATAACTACAGTAGGCTACTGCATGAGATTATATAAAAATGTTTATTAGAATTTTTAAAACAGATTATTTGGCCATTATATCAATTTACGTATTCTTTATAAGAACGTGATTAGAATCAGTGAAGTTTCCAACCACGTGGAACCAAAAAAACACAATATTTTATCAGATTTTAACAATAGGAGGCTATAATCTAAATTTCATCTCAATATTTTAAATAAAAAATGAGATACAAATTTGTACCTTTCCCCATTAAGGTTAATATTTGCGCTTCTTAATACAACGTACTGTGTTTACTAGTTTCTTTATCTCTGTAAGGGATTTTGATGAAGGGTTAATTAAAAATACCAAACTATTTGTTTTTAAGAAAATATCGTATTTTAACTACGTTTAAGAAAGAGAAAACTCCTACAATTACTAAATTTAAGACACGATTTGATTTCATTGATTTTATATTTTGAGTTCATTTTATTCGTAGCTTATGCTATATTTTAAATTGATTGTCGTTAAAAGGTTAAAGTAATGTGACTACTTGTTATTAAGTCAAACAGTTCACATCCAGGAATATTATCTTGGCTACATCTAGAAATCCTGTGCCCGTTCGTTTTTTGTATTGTTGAAACAATCGAATTGTTCCTTATCGAAAGGCTCCACTTTTAGATAGTTTCGATTGCTTAGCGAGATACATATTTAAAAAATCAAAATTTCCCTTATCGAACATTTCAGTACGAGATGTTCCACTTGGATACGGTTTCGATTGTTTAGCAAAATATTAAAAATATCGTAATGTTCCTAATTGAAAATTTCTGAACGAGAAGATCCACTTAGATATTGTTTCGGTTGCTTTGTGCCAGTTTGTAACAATCAAAATTTTATTTTCGATTGTTGTTAAGTGGAACTGTCATCACTTCGTACTACGTTAGCATTGAGTGTGATTACGCCTGCGGTGCTGAACGCTGCTAGGACCCATGGGTTCAGCGGAGTCATCAGCGGCTGGACCGCGGCACTGCTGATGAGCAGGAAAGATGTTCAGTCACTTCATGGTGAGGATGTAGTCGCTCTGACCACTCGAGGTTGCCCCCAGGAAGAGGTTCTTACCCCCTGCTGTGAAACCTTGTAGCTGATGAGATATCAGGTGTCTTAATGAATCCGCTGTTATCGCTCTTGCTATGCTGATGACATTGCAATTCTGGTTATTGGTAAGTTCATCAACACAATCAGAGAACTTATGAACGGAGCACTGCACCTGGTGGGGGACTGGTGCAAAGAGGTGGGTCTTGCCATTAACCCAGGTAGTGGCGGTGCCATTCACGAGAAAAAAGAGCCCGCTTGGGCTGGGACCTTTGAACCTGCAGGGCACAGAGGTTAATCTGCAGGACGAAGTTACATGAGTGTGGTACTTGATAAGACATTGAGGAGGGAGCCGCAGCTGCAAAGGGTGATTGACCGAGGTAAGGGGTCACTCATTACTTGAAGACGAATGTTTGGTACTATATGGGGACTGTCCCCTAGGCTTTGGCACTGGTTGTATGTTGCTGTGGTGAGGCCGGCCATACTCTATGGTTCACTTGTTTGGTGGCCAAAGACAAACTTCGGTGCGAGTGCTAGCGGTGGTCCAGAGGTTGGTTGCCTCATGATTTCTGGGGCCGTGAGTTCCTGCCTTGGAGCATCCTTGGACTGTATGCTCAATATGCCCATAGATGTTTACATCAGAACGGTCACTAGGAAATGTGCATATCACCTCCGATTTGAGAATCTCTGGATGACTTTCAATGTACCCTCGGTAGGTCACACCAGAATTGAGCAGGTAGTCAGATTTGAGGTCCTAGACATGCCCTCTGAACACCTTCGGTAAGTTTTTTTCAGTGCTGATTCCACAAAGGATTGTCTGGCAAGATGGCGGCAGACCTCTTCATCCTTGTGAGTCAGAATGGTACACGGATGGCTCTAAGGGAAGTAAGGGAACTGGAGCTGGGATACTGGGGATGGAATATAAGGTAAAGTTCTGCGTTTCCATGGGGGATTTACCCACAGTGTTTCAGGCAGAAGTGGCAGCCATCATGGAATGTACTCTGTTCAATCTCAACAGAGGTGTCAGGAACAGGAACATTACCATTTTATCAGATGGTCCAGCCATCCTCAAGGCTCTGGACTCCTGTACCTTCGACTCCAAGATAGTGTGGGAATGCCGCAACGCGGTGTATTCTCTTGGCAGTCATAACAACGTTACCCTTTGCTGGGTCCCAGGACACTCAGGTATTATGGGAATGAAACAGCGGATCATCTGACGAACGATGGCGCTTCGATCCCACTTGTGGGCCCACAACCCTTTTATGGCATCTCCAGGGCGCATGTGGATCGAGAGATCAACACGTGAGCACGTGAGTGTCACCGCAGAAGATGGGTGGAGCTTCCCCTCCTGAGAGTAAGTAAACTGTCTCTCAGTTCTCCCTCTGTGAGGATCGCAGAGGATCTTCTACAGTTAGGTAGGTCCGAACTCAGACTCATTGTAGGTCTCATCATGGGACACGGATATATGAGGAAACATCTTGCTCGCATGGGGTTCTTCTCTGGAGACCCAATCCGCAGCAAGTGTGGGCTGTCCGAGGAGACTGCCGATTATCTGCTGTATGACTGCACCGAGCTTGCCGGGGTGAGAGCCGCCACTCTCGGCATCATGGAGAGAGGTTGTCACCTTCCTCGGGAGGAGCTGGTCAGGAGAATACGGCAGTTCAGGCTTTTAAGCCTGGAAGGTCCATTAGACAATCAACAACAGGGGTGCGCAAAAAGCCATATGGTTGACGTGCTATAGGAAAACTGTTGTTCCCCCTTGTGTAATTCAGTAATTCAGCACTAATTTTGTTTCTTTAAGTAAGTCAGGCGTAATAAAGTTCAATTAATCATGAGCTCAAATAAAAATGGCTGTAATGAAGTTAACGCAGTTCTCCGGTATTACTCACTGCACACACTAGAGGAAGTTGATTAATACATGGATTTTAAGTGCTATACAGTAGGAAACTAAGCCAACCATGTGGCTATGATTTAGCGGATTTAACATATGTCATATAGGCGAGAGGGAATTAATAATAGAGGGTATAGCCCTAGTAGAGCGTGAACACGTCGAACATGGGGTGTCTGACACAAGAATCCGAGGATCACTAACGTTTGAGGACGAAGCCTCAACGTGCGGGGAAACATTTTTAGCCGTAAAAACGAAATTGAAGTGGTCTGGGCCAATGAAAAAGCCGTCATTTAGATTCCAATCCTTCTTGTTACTGATTGTGGGTTCTAGAATTATCCCCCTTTCTATCTCGGATGGCGTGACGGGAGTTTGAAAATTATTTAAGAATATAATTTGATTTTACTAAATATACAAAAATAACCGATTGCTTCCCATTTAAGGTTTAAAAATGGATGTTTATTTAAAACAGATTTTTAGTTTACAAGATACTAATTGGGGCTGTGGAGGGTTCAAAGGTATTTCTCTAAAAAACACAGACCTTCTTAGGATGCCTCCCAGAGGGAAAACTGATAATTATGCACCATATTGTCCTCAGACTTTACAGTCTTTTATCGTTATAAAGGACTAGCGTCAGTCTGCAGTCAGCAGTCAGCGTCAGACTGTCTTTTTCAGGATTTTAAATCTTTGATCAGTGTTACTAACTAACTACCTTTGCGCATAAATATGTCTAGGTTCTAGGGGAGATGTTAGCATTACGCGTCTCGTGAACATTGTAGCGGAAGTAATGTCATATGGTTACAAGGACAGCTTTTCAGAGCAACTAAAAATATTCCCTTTAGCCCTATTCACGACCAAAAGAATTTCCCTAAGGGATGTAAATACATATGTAGAGGAATTGTAAAATGGATCGTAAATTAGTTAATTCAGTTTTAATATATTGCAAGTAATACATAAAAATAAATAATATAGATATGATTTTTTTAATTTTGATCGTTCATACTGCCAGAAAATGTATTTAACCTCATACATTTTTAAATGGAAAGTTCTGTCCTAGCTAGGCAGTTAATCCGTTTGTTATCTTGTACAAAATCTCGAGTGTTCCAAGACGTCGTCATGTTTTGGCGGGAATGTGAAAGGAAGCCCGTTAACAAACCTCAAGCCTTAACACATCAAATATTCCATTAACCTGAACTGGTGCGCACTTGTGGTGTCTTGGGTTTCTATTTTTAGGACATGATGTCATATGAGTTTATTAAAAAAGGGGCAAAAATAAAGTATGCTGATAAATTATCAAAAACTACCAGAATAAAACGAAGATGGTATCCATTAAAATATCATGATGTTCATTCTATGTAAGAAGGGGTATTTTATTCTTTGGATTGTGATTGTTTTAAACCAGAAATAAAATAAAAACTATAGGTAAATATTGCGTCCAAAGGAAAAAAATGATACGAAAAATATTTTTTTGATTTATTAGAAATTGTTTTAATTAATTCCGATTGGACAGAAGAATTAAAATTTGTATATACTCGTATTTTTAATAATACAGAAGAACTTTTTCTTATAAGTCAAAAATTTATCAAAGGGGATTAAACTAAAATACGAGGTACGATTAAGTTATATTCATATATTTCAAAAGTAGTGTAGGTGAACAGCAGATGAGTGGCAATGATTTAAGTCAACGATTAGTTGTTACGATAAAGTGAAGCTATTTAGAGTAGGTGTAGACCATCAAAATATAAAAATTAAAGACTATGTGTAAACAAGGTTTTTTCAATGCACGTTAATCAAAAATATTTTACACAAAAATACTGATTGATTAATTTAACTATTCTGTTTTAAAACCAAAATATAAACTAGTATCCTCAAGTTTTCCTCTAAACAGGAATTCACTGTGCAATGGCTTATGAATTTAAATTTTTTTAGTTTTTGCACCGAAATCAGTATTGGTGTAGCATTACAATGGTCCATAGTTTTTAGACTTTGCCAATAGGTTTTGTTTCAAATTTATTACTTTATTGTAAGGTTTTCTTGTGGTTTACAAGCTTATTAAATATTTATCAAAATGATTTTGTGTTTCATGCAGAATTTCGTAATATGAAAAAAGAGAAAAGCTACTTAAAATGGAACAAATTTAACATTACTTATAACTGTAATATTTTTTATTAAGAAACCGGTTAGTTGACCAGTTTGTTTAACATACTGTTAAATATTTTTCCTATTTCATGTAGCTATTTTCATTATAGCTATTTATGGTGACAACACGTACACCTATTATTTTCACTACGACTAATAAAAAAATAATACTACGGTACTACAAATTTTCAACACCATATTTTATATTTAATTTTCAAAGATTTTTTTATCATAGTCCAAATAAACACATATTTACAATTACGTAACTGCTTGATGAATCAAACTTATTAATTAACTAGATTTTTAACAGTGATAAAAAACAATGCATAGAAGGAAAAACACAAACTATGACATACTACTCTTTCAACATTATTTTACATTCAAATGTTATCCTATTGTATAAAATATTTTAATAATGAAAACAATTTAAAACTTCACCTAATTTATCTAATTGTAAATGGATGTTATATAATAGAGCTAGGAATTAATTTTACCTTCGTATTTATTTATTTAAGTTTTGAGGTTTATATTTTGTCATTAAAGAAAATATCTTGCTTCTAAGCACTGAATCATTAAACTTGTACATAGGATTTACTGTTTAGGATTTACATAGACTTACTAGAAGTATTAAATATAACTGAAGTTAATTGAGAACAGTAAGTGAGTAATCAGTTAAAAACAATACAGGTTTACAGATAGCGTGTCTTGTAATAATTGAGGTAATGTTTTTCTTCTTGATCCCTGTTTATGAGGGCGGTGAGAGGTAATCTAGGAAGGCTTTGCCCAATGCCAGCACCTGCCTCACCTTATATCATGGGATCATCCCCCTTGGCTAAATTGTTGAATAAATAATCTTAACAGTCCTTTGTAAAGCATTACTTTGAGAAAATTCCAAGGTAATTTTGTATTGTGCTTGATATCTGATTAAGAATATTTTGAGTAATTTGAAGAATGTGTTTTATTCTTTTAATGTATACCTGTACATAAGATACAGATGTGGATGGTCCATCTCTTATGGAGAATGTATTTGTAGCAAACAATGAACTAAACCATATAAAAGTGGCAAGTGCTACTAATACAAACGTCTCAACCTTGCAGTTGCTCAGGTTCCCTGCAAATACTGCTTTCTCCCAGTTTAGGTTAGTTCAATCATAATATTTTTTACTTGTGTTAGTGTTAGTATCTTTGTGCGTTTTTGATAATTTTTCATTTACGTCTGTCAGAATCAGAATCTGTGGTTTATCAATTGCTTACTAAGAGTGGATATTAAACGATGAGACTGACGTTGGCACAGAACACGTGATAATGCAACAGCTACCATTGACCGTCAGCTGTTTAGTTTTCTCTCTCCCTGCAGAATGCAAAATGCAGTCTCGTTTGTATAACTTACACAGTTAAGTCATAACACTCATGTACAATAACTTTGCAATGACGTGGACAATTAAGTTTTTGAATTTAACATGTAAATAGCTGCTGAAACTTATAATTTAGAAAAAGGGAGTTTAAAAGAGAGAACGTAGTTTGTTATGGTTCAAGAGCTTTAAAGATTCTAGACAATACGTAAAGGATTATACTTCCAGGACGTTATCCAACATCAAAAACGGTCGAGAATCTCAATAAAGGTTTTATTTAATTCGGCTTGACGAAGTCAATGCTGTTTGACAATTAGAACGTGTGAAAGGTTTTGTGCAGAAACTGTGCCAAACATTGTGTCTCATTATCTCTCATTATCATTATAATATCTGGAGATGGATAATTACAATTACAATACTGACCGAGTACAGCATTCCAGTTCTAAAAAAAACACCTATGTGTCTATGTGTAAGTTAAGGTGAACTCTGCTTTAAAAGAGGTGATAATTGAGTACACGAAAGCTGTAAAGTGAAAGTGGCAAACGAGGTGAAGCAGTTTTCAGAAGGTGACTTGCAGAATCGTTTTAAGCGAGAAGAAATTCGTAGGAGCATCGTAGGAATAAATAAGGGGTGAATATAAAAATGGGTAATAATTAATGATGTATAAGTTGCAAATATAATTATTTACAACGTCAGTACTGTCATTAAATATTTACACCTCGTGTTTTTTCAGCTTTGAAAACTTTTAACAAGCATTAAAATTCTTCGGAAACAGCAAAAGTTATTCGCAAAACGGTATAAGACGTAACATGTAACAAAAAATAATACCATTAAACTAACCATTGAACTGCACACTGATTAAATTAGTTATTATATTTTTGATAAAATATATTGTTCAACAACAGAAACGTTATGTCATAATAAAATTGTTATTACTGCTTTCCGAATAGCTATCTCCGATGACAACTGATGCTGTCATCGGACAGCTAAAAGGTATAGAGAAACACAAATGGTCTGCCCAAACTCTGAATTAGAGCAAGCGTAAAATAGCAGCTAATTATTTCCGCTTGCTCCGAATTAGTAAATTTCCTTTGCTCTCAGAAACAGGTATGAATTCGCTCACCATGCGCGCTAGTGTTTGTTTATTATTTATTTTCATGATTTGAATTAGCTGAGAAATTTACAAAACAGGCTTTAGCGACAACGAAAACACTATTACCAGATAAATCATGAGAGCTCTGAAGAGGAATATAGCGAGTTCACGTTACTGAGTTACTGATGTTTGTTGTACTTCATGATTGTATACTTAAGTTCTGATGAAAATTATAGTTCATTTGTTCCCATCCTTGGTTTCTCCTCGTGTGTGAAACGCATATTCACATACTCGGCTTCACCTAGCATGTGAAATAAGTAATGCCTGTCTGAGGTGGAGAAATACATGAAACATGAACACATGCCGTTTGAATCCACTTTCAGCACTAGTAGTGAAATATACTATTTATTTACGTTTATAAATGTTTACTTCAAAAATCGTATCTGAAAAGTTAGGATTTAAGTATAATTTTAGGGAGATCTGTGAATTAAAAATGTAGCTTAGAAAAACTACCATAAACTATAGAAACATCTATTGATAAAGTATATATTTAGTTCTTTGAATTGCTTCTAAAGTGTAGAGTCTAGAATTTCCTCAAACATGATTCGACTCAAAGGAATATACACACGAAGAGCAATTACTGGAGTTCTGCTCAAAGGAAGCTCTGAAAACAACGGTAAAAATTTCTCATTCGTCTTTGAATTACCATAATGACACGATTTCTCGCCTCTTTTCATTTCTTTACCTTGCACCACCATTGTGGAGTTCCTTTTGATCTTTAAGAAATCTAACGATAGGCGTGGAAAACGGGCGAGGTTCATGTATTATATGGAAAGCGACTGCAGCAGAATTTCCCTCTATCTAGTTTTTTAACGGTAATATATTTATTGCTGTTGAAAAAGTTGACATATCGTATAGTAAATGTCAAAATATAAACCTACATAGGCCTACTAATGAAATATGTATCAATACGAATATTGTGATATATAAAATTCAATACAAATACAAAATAGTGTCATCCCCCGAGGAACCTATAGAAAAATTGAATAAAATTGAACAATCTTAAAAAAATTCAAAATTTATCTCCAATGGTGTGAACTGGACCATCGCGTAGAACACATGGCTTGTCACTTCACGCTCAAGTCTCGTTTTGAACAAACAGGAACCCTCTAGACCTTTGAGTGTGTCAGGAAGGTAATTGATGAGCCCGACACATACGTGAGTCGGAAGTTTCGCAAACGCAGATACGTGGTGTTGAACAGTGTGAAAATCCTCCCTTGCTCGTGCCCCATAGCCAAGGAAAGTATTACCTTGTAGTGGCAAGTATTAAAACCGGCAATAAATCATAGTTTACAACATATAAAGGGAGTGTAGGGTCAAGATTCCTAGTCACCTGAAAGATAATGTCATGAGTTATTAGTATGCACAATTTGACGACATTACATAAATACTTTCATTACTATGTTATGTAAATGTATTTTTAAAATTAAATGAGAATGTAGAATGTAGGAGATTGTCAGAATTGTACAAATATTTTACCTCATGCAATAGCAGCATCTTATATTCTAGATAGGATATTTAAAAGCCCAAATTAAATTATATATAAAAATACAGGAGGGAAAAATATAGGTAACTAACGTTTTGAGCATTTATCCCTTTAAATTAAAAATAGTTTTACTTTGAAATTAAAACTGTGTACTAAGTTAATTCCGGTTTTAATGTTTGTTCATAAGGGTTTTATGACACGATGGAGGAGAAGTTGTAAAGATGAACATAAACATGTAAAGTAATGAACAGAAAAAGGTGTAAACAGAAAAGTGTAAACACGCCATAATGTAGATGTACTTCTGTCGTTAGCCAACGCTTACATTCCCTCGAGCCCTCCGTATATAACTCTCCCTCCGGTTAAGGTGTAAAGAAAAGTATGCTTTGTAATAAAAATATTTTATAAAGCAACAAAAGTTAAAAGAGAATCACGTTAGGGAAAGTTGTATTTAGTAACAAAGTAATTAAAGTAAAGGACGAGTTATGTAATACGACATTTTAGAAATAAATTAGATAGTGAATACAAGAATAGTGTCATATTTCTATCCAGGAAACATCGCCTTTAAGTTATAAAACATCCTTTACAGTAAAAGGGCGATATGGAGCTTGTTTTACACACTGTGCTGAAATATACGTGTGAAGTTCTACAGATGTTGCCTTACTCGAGCATTTTATGTACTTTGCAATAAAGAATACGTAAACCATGGAAACTTCTTAGAACCAGGTCGTTGAGCGATAAGATGTTATTTTGTTTTTAATGCAAACATACACACATCAAGCTTTTAAAATGCAATACTTAAAAATTTATTTTTCATAAATTATTTTTTAATGATTAAAATTGTGACTCTAGATTTTTCGTAATGTATGACTTTAAGTTATATAATTAGTCATTTTGGGTGTGAGGAGTAGTTTAAAGTAGTCCTCAACATTTTTAACACGATTAAATTCCTAAGCTTTCATCAGAACGCTGTCAAAATTAATATATATCCTCAAGAAAGGGCACGAACGAAATTGAGACTAACATAATTAACACTAAGATAACGAGAACCGGATGCTGTCACCTTCGTGTTCTGGCTTTCCAGGAAAACTTCCAACAGTGACGTCATTCGGTTAGTGACGTCATATGGCTATAGAGCAGCTGTTTAAAGGAACTGAAAACTTTTTTATGTGGCAAGTGGTAACTATTTATGGGTGCCCCCGTTCCTGCGAGGGTTATGCGGCGACTCAATGTACACAGCTTATATGGTCAAAATAAAGTAGTTTTAATACATCTTAATTAATATATATTTTACATTTTAACTACCATGTCAATCAGGTAGTTGTATGATGTAATTTGAGGATCATTGCATTTACTGTTTTCATTTACAACTCCTTTCTCTTGTGGATTCTAAATATTTTTTGTTTTGACGTCTGACACGTTTAATTTTTAATCCTAAAACTATTCTAACTCTAAAAACATTTGTAAAAATTAACAAAAATATATTTAACTACTCTTTATAACGTATACTGTAAAATCAAACCAAACTAACTATGCATGAACTATTCCTTCCAACTAACCTACACCAAACAAACCATCCTTTAATAATTTTACTATGAAAAATGAAAACACAATTCAACGATTTGGTTCACTCAAATGTAATAAACCAAACATTAACTGTGCGATATGTCGGGTGTCCCACGAAGACGTCCCTATTTTTAGTTGGTGTGACGGACGTGTGGTCTCGCTACGGACCTGTGACTCAACAGTCCTAACATACACATGTGTAAACTAAATACCCCCAAGTATCAGTTAATTTTGACAAATTAGGATAAAATGGCGATATATTAGGGAAAAAGTACATTTTCGTTAAAATAGTTTTATTTGCTTAAGTCTTACAACATAACTACTGAATGTTAACGATGTTACTAAGCACTAAATAACGCTAGGGAATTAAAGATAAGTAACTCATAAATAAATAAAATATATTTGATCCATAAACCTTATTCAAACTGATACCCATCGATCGCAGTGATAGCAACGAAATATAAAACAGTAACCGTTGCATAGGTCGTGGCATCAACTTCATGGACTGGCCCCAATGTCTCCAGACCTGACTGTTCGTGAGTTTTTTCCTGTGGGGATTTTTGAAAGAGAAGGTTTATTGTCATAACATTGCGACAGACGATGAACTAATGAGGTTGATTGAAGAGTACCTGTTGTTGATACCCCGAGAGTTGTTCCGCAAAGCGTATGACAGTTGCAAATAAAACTATTTTAAAGAAAAAGTACTATTTCCTAAAATTCCCGCCATTTTGTCCTAATGTGTCAGAATTAGCATCAGTTAATTCTGACACATTAGGACAAAATGACGAAATACCCCCGAGTATCAACTCGGGGATATTTTTTTGTACATGTGTATGTTTGGACAAAATGAAATATCATACAACAGGAGTTTAATGCTTAGATTTTGTAAGTAAACCAATATGTGACTCTCATTTAAATATAATTTCCCCTAAGAAATCCTAAATCAAGAGTAAATTGCCATGCAACCCAATAATCTTGAAGGGGTTTGCTTAACTATGAATTATTTGGAAATTTCACTAGACTTTAAATCATATTGCAGAATTCAATATCCTTTATTTTATTAAAATCTAAATTATTTTTTCACGAACATCAGGCCTTTTGTGGCAATATTAACATATATCGCGATAGACAAATGAAAGTTTGACTTTGAGATAAAATGTAAAATAATTTCGGGCTAACATAATTTAAGCTTTTTTGTAAAGTGCTCATATTTTTAGATACCACTCAATAAAGTTATAGGTTAAAGAAAGTTACAAAATTTAAAAAGTACATATTTTGTAGATTTTAGAGTACAACAACACATTGCTAGAAAAGAATCGTTACTACTGAGGATGGATTTTAGAAAATGTATTTTTTGTCGGAATTAAGGCTGGATAGCATAATATACTTAAAAAGGGTTGTTGTAATATGAAAAAGAATAGTTTTGTGTGTGATTCTACTGAAATGACAATTCCACAATGAAAGCTGATGCTTTGCACGTGGTATAAAACTAAACAACCTATTGCTGATGGACAAAATCCATCTAGACTCTTCCTAGAACTGTATAAATAGGTTATTTACCTCAATGAAAACCATATTCAATTACGCTACTAGACAATTCGCTTGAAATTGATCTCTTATAACCCTTCATTGAGGAAATTAGTTTAATATTTACCTAGAAATTTATGTCAATTGATATATTGAAGCCTTAAAATTATGTTCAGCTAAGTTAAGATAAAACGGTTTAGTAATTGAAAACGTAATGTTAATTCATTTCTATATGTCGTAGAAAGTTCACAATTAAATGTATCCGCTTCTCTTATCACGTTTGTATCGAGATAGCATATATGTGCTAAGGATGCATTGACAGAGGTTATGAATTAATTACGTTTTGTAACGTGAAAAACTTTTTTCTGTCTAAAGACTTTTTAAAAGGTTATGATTTTACTTATCACTAATTACCGTTAAAATTGGTTGAACAAAGGCTACGACCATGGAGTATACCCATGCTTTATGGGTTTTGATTTTGATGAGAATAAAATAATCAGTTTACATAATCCGACCAATATATACTTCTATTACTTATTCAATTAATTCACTATTAAATTAAATCATTAAAATTAATTAAATTATTAAATGGTCTGTTAACCCTAACTATCAAAGATTGACGTTATAGTTTTACGTAAGACAAAACACGTTATTTATGGCAATTTCTTGATGAAAAAACCTAGATATTTTAATACCTGAATTGAAAAGTAAACTTAGATGTAAGTAATTTTTAAAATCTTAAAATCCACGTCAATCAAACGGAGATGGCAGAGTTTGAATGAGTGGCATGGGGTTGATATGCTCTGATCAATTTATTAGAGACGCTTTTAGGTAATATACACTATGTCAGTTACCATTAGTAAAACGTTTTATGCGTCGTGGTTAAGTTATCAAGTCTTATTTTTGGAAGAATGAGACAAAATTACTTTATACTGATTAAAATTCATGTATTGCCCAGAAACAAACAATAACATGTAAAAGTTTAATTAAATACCATTAGTACCTAGACGTTTGTTTCTAAGAACGAATCATCACAGAAAGCTGAATGTCTTTTAATACATACGTTATCGTATTGTCGACACTTATTTATGCCAGATAAATATATGCCTTTATTACACTTTAGGGTTCTAGATTAGTGAAAAAATATTAATTAACATTTAATAGCACAACCGTAACATGTTTGATTTAATATTATCAATTTCCAAATGATATAAGCCTTACCTGGTTGTTTAGTAGACCAAACAAAAACAAGACATATACTATGATATGATTAGTATAGGTGTTGTGACAATTTTGAAAGATTAGCAGGACCATAACTCTGTATGTATACCACAATTAATTATTTTAATTTGTAAATTAAATAGTATTCGTGATTAAAAATACATCCATACTTTAAACAACAGAACACACCTGGATCATTCTTAAAAAACTGTTAAAGTTACTATTTATTTATGTGTTCCTAAAACACTAAGTTTAAAGGCAAATATATGCACTAAAAGATTGGCAATACAACTTTATAATCAGCATCTTTGACATGCATTAAATATTTTGTTGAATATCAATTTTCAATTTACATGTGGTACATCGATAGTTGATCAATAAAATGGTAAAATTAAAGATGGAGGGATAAAATAATTACACAGGGGTTTTATGTAATCTTTTACCTGATATCTCTGTTAATATAGGAAGTCGTCTCATTGTACCGAAGTGTTTCTCAATGTGCATAGTTTGACAATGCGGCCCCCTGACAATCTTGAGCATTTATTTTGTAAATAAAACACCCTGATCGATTTTTAGTCATAATTGGGTCTGTTTTCAACTCTATTACAAATATTTAATTTAACGTGAGTTAAGTGTAACAATATACTATATAAAAAAGAACATGCACTCACAATAGTAACAATCTAAAAATATTTTTCTTTCAAAACATTTTAAAATAAATTATAAAACTGTGCAAATAGATATTTTAAATAAAATAAAAATAATAGTGGCTAAATATTTGGATTAAATATAAAATAACCGAGAAATATATAATGGTAAACAATTTATTACTGAAGATTGCTCGATTTAAATGATTTATATTTTTAATATTTATAAATAAGGTATCCATACTATGTGATGTATGCAATAAACCATTCCTCTACAATAAACCATTTCAAAGAATAAAAATAGACAAGTAAGAACTAACTTAACATTGTTTTTAATATATTAACACCTCCTACAACAGCAGACCTGCGTACCATACCACCAAACCAAACCATACTTGATTATAGTTTAAGAAAAATTCTTAATGCTGTCATATGTTTATAAATAATGAAGTTAAATCAATACACTATGTATATAACCATACCCATACCATGTGTTAGGTTACAATGATATGAAATTAGAAATATTATTGAATTCAGTAAAAACCTTTTATCCTTATGGTTAAGATAACCTTATTATTAGTTTACACAGTAGGCCTACTATGTGACAACTGATCATATTATTGACACTAACCATCGTCTTCACAACGCACTTCATCCCTATAGTTTGTTCAGATCGTTAATCTTTAACATGGTTTGCCCTACATGCAAGTTAATATTCTCCCTTTTTACATCCTCAAATAAACACGTTGTAAAATGTTTACTGCTTCCAGTACGAAACGTTCTGCACAATTCAGTTTGATCAATAATAAAGCTCTTGCGTTACTGATAATAAATATTGTTAGTAACTGTAAACTCAAATGAAAAACAACTAGGGTTTATTTAGTCTGACCTATTTTAAATGAACCTATTTCAAATTCAGGAAAACTCCGGTTTAATATTGTTGAATTTATTTGGCTGGAAACTGCAATTTCTTGATGTATTACGTGTTGACCATGATGTCATACCAGGTGTCTCACCCTAAAGCTACAAATAGCTATGTTTTACCATTATATACTTTATACTTTATATACTAGCTACCTTTTATACTACACATATGACAGCAAACGTCTCCTGGGGGACTCCTCTTAATATAAAAAAATTGATTTCATATTAAAAAAATATGGCCACCATTTTCCAATATGGCCGACAACTTAAAAATTTCTAAAAGAACACCCTATATTTTATGGTGTTTTTGGGTAGAACGTATGATTTTAATACTTTTTTATTCTATTTTTGGCGTAAATGTAACCGTTTGCGATCTATGGCTCAAAAGAATTTTCCTTTTCAAACCATTACACCTTAAGTGTACCAATAGCTAACTTTTATACTATGCATATGCCAGAAAAACACCATAAAATATACGGGTTTCTTTTAAAAATGATTAAGTTGTCGGCCGTATTATAAAAAAGGTTGACATATTTTTCAAATTTGAAAGCAATTTTAAAATGTTCTAAAAAAATAAAGGGAAGTCCTCCATAAGAAGTTTGCGTTTAAGATCTACCTTTGTGTGAAATTTCAAACCATACGGTTCAGTATTTTTCACGGTTACTTGCCAGAACAAACATACAGAGACCACCTGTTCTTTATAATATTATAGATAATTCATAAAAAGAGAAAAATAAAATAAAAAAGAAACGTGACCTCCACAACACGTGTTGTTTCTTGACCACCGGAGTTAACTACTACACCCCTGTTGAAACTAGTCCAACAACCGGGTTTATCCAGTGAACTAACACCAACAAAAAATTTATCAAAATTAACTAATATGCAACTTATTCTGACGGGACCAAAGCTAGTTAGTTTTTAGTTCTTTATAACTAAAAAGTTATTTTAAATCACCAATCATCATTTAGCACTAAAATGCTTGGTTGCTGGCAACTGTTGAGGGACAGGTGAACGACCTGTTCCTGAAACAACTTTAAAAATGAAACAAAGTTTATTTAGGTAGTCTGACTGAATTAACGAGAAATACGTAACGAATCATATTACGATAACTTTTGGCCTCATTACCTGATAATCTCGTAGTCGACGAATCGAATGGCCGAAAAACGGGTCGTACCACACTATTCACTACACAGGTTCAAACAACAGCTGGTCGTTATCACACACCCTGCCTACAGTTCCTGGTAGAACAAAATTTGGGGGCCACATATCCGGTTACACGGCTTACCAAAAGGTTACCAAAAACAGAATGGCCATCAGGAAATGTTCTTCTTCTTTCCCAGGAAAACGTCTGCTAGAAGGACACCTGTCACTCATGGTCTGCTGTCATGTTTCGTCAACATAGTGTTTGAGGTTATGTCGGTGTTGTAAAGTATTAGTGTGTTAAATTAATCTTGTTGGTTTAACAGGGTAATAACAGGGTAAATAATTTATTTTGTAATTTGTCATAGATTAGTCTCATCTACGTGATTTACAATTGTTTAGCCACTGATATGACAATAGCGAAACTTAATTTTTTATTCATATGTAACACACTAAGGATGTTTTAAGGGGATTTGCTAGTCGTAAATGGATAAAAGCTGGTAAATAGGAAAATATATTTTCTTCTACATGTGCTTTATCTTATTATAAATTATTAGAAAATATTTACTTCAACTATGTTACATAATTTTTTAGTGGCATAATTTCAGTTTTCCCTAAACACTACATATATCATCCACCTAATCCAAGAGCGTCAAGACTTCGCCAACAGTTGACTTTTTCTGTTTTCAGAACTTTAATTTGATATTCCGGGAGAACTGTTGAAGCTAGTTGGTTGAAACATCGGTGCTTATTAACAATCTATTCTTATAATAATTCAGTCTTAAAAACTTTTGTACAACTAAATATAGAGTGCCACTGGACCAATTTTATTGATTAATATGTCATTAGAAAGCTTTCATCCTGTAGATTTTCCAAAAAAATATGGAAGTTTGATGTTTTTTAGTATTTATGGTGAAAAAGCTAAAAAAACATTTTTTCCATAAGAAATACATTGAAAATGGGGTTTTACGAATTTCTTATTTTAAGGCAATGTTAAGCAGCCTTTTTGAGGTTTCTCAAGAAATGCATATTAGTAATTTGTTGGAAATTTAATTCTCTTTCAGAAAATCACCATCCATTTTGGTCGATTTCCTCACCGTATAAAAGTTATTTACAAAAAACCAAAGATACAATAAATTTCTTTGCGTTGAAGAAATACTGAGTCTAACATATTTTTATTAAAATTTGTACAACTAAAGCTAGGGTTGCACTGGACCAATTTCATTGATTAATATGTCATTAGAAAGCTTTCATCCTGTAGATTTGCCAAAAAATATGAAAGTTTGACGTTTTTTAGTATTTATGGTGAAAAGTAAAAATACATGTTTTCCGCAAGAAATACATTGGGGTCCCCTTTTTTAGAGACCGTTGTATTTAACTACAACAGGCTCTGTTTCTAGTAATATATAAAAGAATAAAGTATTTTGAATATTATTGCACTACGGTATTGGTTTTCTACAAACTAAATATTAACAAAAATAAGTCTTGGTTTTTTATTTAATTTTCTAATTATTTTTCTCTTTCTTTTTAAAACACAATGATGAAAATAAATTTTTATTTTACCTAAATACCTATAATTCGATACAAAATTTATCAATTTTGAGTGAGCAGTTAAAAATATGTCAATTGAAAAAATAAATTTTTTTTATTAAAAACATTCTAAAAAATCTTTCATTGTTAGGTCTCTATAGATACACAGCTGCTAAAAATTATAAGTAAAATAACCATTTTTTACGGGTAGTGATTTCCAATATAATGGTGAATATGAACGTAGAATGAGTGTATTGATGTGATGACCTGAAGCTGTGGATACAGACCAGATTATTACTTGCAAGGATTAGTTTGTATTGCCCGAAAAATAATGGTAACTTGGTGGAGTGTTGAATAATGTAAATGTCATGTATGGATTTTGCTCTGGATTTAACTGGTGATCTTCAGGTAACGAATCGGGTACTATTTTTATAGATTAAATTTGAAAGAGTCAGATTATGAAAGGTCAGAGATCGCTCATCAATAAGTAGGAGTTTTGTAAAGATTTCAATTTTGAACAGTTCATAATTGGGGATGTTTTAAACGTTTTTAGCTTAAGTAGATAAAATAAACTGAAAACAATATTTGGAAAATATTTGTAATTCATTAAAAGGGAATTTATCCCTCTTAAAATTACTTCAAGTAAAGCTTTGAAATCTATAATTTGTTGTAGTAGATATTTTTATCACAAATATGTATTTTTGGTGTCATATAATAGTTATTAGTTGAAAAAACTATGAATTTAGAATAAAAAAAACGATGTGATGGTCAATTTTATATGCTTATATATGATATGTATTGTATTGCATAGTATCTAAAATATAAAAATTTACTTATTTTGCTTTTAACCTAGATACACTGTACAGTCGGCTCTCTTGCTCCTGTTTTCTCAGATGTTTAATAAGTTGCTTAATGAAATTGTCGAAAGACCGCTCATAGCTCGCACCTGGCAATATACCACCTCCCAGGTGTTGTTCTGAGAGTCTGATATGCCGCACCTGTCTGCTACCTTCTTCATGAATTAGGGGTTTTGACTTAAGGAAATTTGATACTCGTAAATTAAAAGAACATAAAAAATGGAATTCTAGAACCGTTGAAGCTAGGTAAATTGAACTTTTGCTGCTGTAACTTGGTGGAATGTTGAATAATGTAAATGCCATGTATGGATTTTGCTCTGGATTTAACTGGAGATCTTCAGGTAACGAATCGGGTACTATTTTTATAGATTAAATTTGAAAGAGTCAGATTATGAAAGGTCAGAGATCGCTCATCAATAAGTAGGAGTTTTGTAAAGATTTCAATTTTGAATAGTTCATAATTGGGGATGTTTTAAACGTTTTTAGCTTAAGTAGATAAAATGAACTGAAAACAATATTTGGAAAATATTTGTAATTCATTAAAAGGGAATTTATCCCTCTTAAAATTACTTCAAGTAAAGCTTTGAAATCTATAATTTGTTGTAGTAGATATTTTTATCACAAATATGTATTTTTGGTGTCATATAATAGTTATTAGTTGCAAAAAACTATGAATTTAGAATCAAAAAACGATGTGATGGTCAATTTTATATGCTTATATATGGTATGTATTGTATTGCATAGTATCTAAAATATAAAAATTTACTTATTTTGCTTTTAACCTAGATACACTGTACAGTCGGCTCTCTTGCTCCTGTTTTCTCAGATGTTTAATAAGTTGCTTAATGAAATTGTCGAAAGACCGCTCATAGCTCGCACCTGGCAATATACCACCTCCCAGGTGTTGTTCTGAGAGTCTGATATGCCGCACCTGTCTGCTACCTTCTTCATGAATTAGGGGTTTTGACTTAAAGAAATTTGATACTCGTAAATTGAAAGAACATTAAAAAATGGAATTCTAGAACCGTTGAAGCTAGGTAAATTGAACTTTTGCTGCTTTTTAACAGTGATAAATTTAAAGATTGTTTGGATTTTGAATGTTATGGGACTATTGGTTTTCTGAAGAAAGCATAAGAAATTATTTTTTATTTCATTTTCAAACTACTATACTTGTACTTTCTTTAAAAACACACTGATTAAAATTCATGAATTTTTAGTTTACCTAAATACCTAAAGTATGATAGCAAATTTATCTATTTTGAGTGAGTGGTTTTTAAGAAATAGAAACTTAAAACACTAAAATTCTTTTAAGAAAAGTACACTTATTGATTACTTATGATTAAAAAATGTAGCTTTTAAGTCTCTAGGAATACACAACGAAATTAAAAATCAGAAAAAGAAATAAAAAATGGTTTATGGGTAGCGAATCTAATTAACATGTAAAAAAACTTACATTTAATTTATATTGTAAATGTATTAGGACTTTTCAATACTTTCTTATGGATAAAATTACTCACTTTAAAAAAACTATTGTTCATTACATTATGGAATTACGTTAAAACCAAACAATATGTTGTTTAACGAAAAGTTTTTGTAATACACGCTCGCTCCGTGTTATAAACAAATATTTTGATCTTACTGTGGAAACAACTTTCTAATCGTTACTAATTAGAACACAGAGTTTCAGTTTATACAAATTCGTCATCTTTGTTTACGATACTGTTGTCATCTGTACACTATAATTTAGGTCGTAGCTAAGATACACATAGTAAACAAATTTAAAAGACCATAAACATATTTTGAAGTTTTTCAACCCAAAAAAGTTACCTAAAAATGATCATGTTTTTGACAATTAGAGAACTGAAAACGACCGTTTCTGGACAAAGTGATGAAAAAAATATAAAGAAAATTTTAAATATTACTGAAAATTTTCCAGTTTATTTTTGCTTTTACTTGTGTTCATGATAAACCTAACCTCAAACATTATATCCTAATTTACGCTTGTTCGCGAACCTTTTTTCAATTAATCAGTACTTAAGTTATTCCAAAAAATAAACGTCACACTAGGTTACAGATTTAGTAAACTGTGACAATGAATCAGCAGAAAACCGTAAATCCAAATTCGTATGATAAACTTGCACTGTGTTATCACTGAGCCATTTATATGGAAATGAGTTCTGTGTTTGCATTCAGCTGAGTGCAATACACATGGGTATAGCTATTCCTGCAAACTCATAAATATAGGTGTATTCTGATGTATTGCAGTGATGTATTCTCACTGCTGAATGGAAGCACACTTTACTCTAAGGAATCATTCTGTTAACTTGTTTTCATAGACATCACACACATGTAAATATCACTATTTGATTTACAATTTCGTTAAGCAATATCCTCTTTAGACGTTTCATTATAATTTCGTTGAAAATATTTCCTTTCATCGCTGTAAAATTATTAGCGTCCAAACTCACCTAAAGTCTCATAGCACATACCAAGTAGTGTTATATCTCTAAGAAATGTGAACTCATAATGAGATAGTAATTACGTTTGCCATGGTGGCTGCCTCTTCAACGTACAATATTTAATAAAGTTAGTAAAATAGTTTCTTAGTAAAGAAGGTTCCGCTATAGTAGCCTTCAGTAATAGGTCTATATTAAATTCTCTGAGACGAGTGCTACCTAACAAATTAGTGTTACATATTTAACGCAAATCTTTCTTTATGATCATAGCATGTGGTAAGAGATATTAATATCCCCGTCGCAACAGACCTGCGTACTCAGCGAATTTCCCAAATCAATAATATAATAATAATAATATACGACAAGTTTTATAAAAATCTGTCCATAAACATGAGAATTATTTGCCTATTCTCCATAAGATTAACATGGGAAAGAGTGTGCAGGTTTGCTGCTGTGAGAAACACTGAAAGTAGGCATTTCTACCACAAACAATTTTTATTTTAACCAGTTATACCAAGTTTCATCAACATCTGTCCATAAATAAAGGAGTTTGCCTATTCCCTATATTATTAATATGGGAAAAGAGTATGCAGGTTTGCTGCCATGATAAACACATAAACTATGATTTTTAAGCTTAAAAGGATAGATCTCAACCACATGAAGCTAAATATCAAGTTTCATAAAAAAATATTGATTAATATGGGAAATATTAATTTCCCCTATCCTCCATAAGATTAACATTGGAGCCCCACAATACAACGTACTGTGTTTAGATTTTTTATATCTCGGTAACCATTGGAGATAGAGAAAAACTTTAAGGAATTTAATCGTGTAGTTTTTTAAGCTGATTCCAATGGTGAAATACAAAATTAGAAACTTAAAAAAATTACATGTGAAAAACGCAAAAAACCCCATTTTGGGGTACAAAACCCCCCCAAACTACCCGTTCCGATTGACCGATATGTCTGGTTTACGAACTCGTCCGATCATTTGTAGGAATACACGTCTCTACCAAATTTGGTCTCGATCGGACCATTTTTACGAGAGTTGTCACAGACATATATGTATATATATAAAATTTTAACGACTATTGTTTTTGGTCTCTAGGCACCTAAAGACGAAAAAATAACATGGTCCCGGGCTTAAGTCTTACCATGAGACCTACGTTAATATCTTCTTCTCTATGGGAAATTCGCTAAAAGATCAAACATTTTCAAAAAAGCTAATTAATTTGATTTGAATTAATAATAGAACTAGTTTAATTATGTTTAGTAAAAAATCAAAGGGTTTCAAGTTTTTCACATCAATCTATAGCCAATTCGAACCAAATTTGTATTACACAATAACAATAATTTTCTATCATAAAAGAATAATTAGTTAGGATACAACATTCTTATGGGAAAAAAGGAGAACTATGGAGATTATTATTGCAGAGTTTTAAAGGCTTTAACACTGAGTAAATTAAAACAAAATTACCCAAGTTAAAGCTATGTAATTTTATATAATTCATACAATGTGTCCTATGTATTAATGTGACAAACTCTGAAAAAATGTTATATGGGTAAAAATAAAAAGTAAGTAAAGATTTGTTAAAACACTTAATTTATAAAATATCTGACACTAACAATTAATTGTGATCTTCAAAATAGTTCATATAAAACTGGGTAAGTATAAAACATACCCGCTGTGGAAAAATATTTAACATGGCTCATTTTTTAATTTCAAAATGGCGGTATTTTTAAATATTTAATCTAAAATATTAAGAAAATGGGAAAACGGTAGATTTAGTTGTAATCTCAATAAAAATAGTTATTTAGTGAAATCGTTGTCAAAATGAATAAAAAATAAGTAAATTCATGAGACGTTTATACCTTATGCATTGAGGAAATTTGCCTTTCGACGCCATCAAACAGCTATATCAGCACCTATTTCATAGTAGTGAACCACTCCAATGATGTTACCCTATTGTAATTCCAACCCAGCATTTACGTAACCTCCCATGAAACAACGAACGTTAATCCTCGTGTTGGAGGTCCAGATTACACATCCCCGCTCACCCTAAACAGTTTACGCAAATACCATTAAAAGCTAGTGTACACCCAAATGAGCGCCATGCTCATAGGCTGCGTTTGCCGTTCAGCACGTTACTGTACGAGATGTTACATCACTTGTATTACTGTTTATAGAGCTCTCGTTTGTTCCAGGAAATTCTCGTACCTTATGCCAACGGTTAACAGGTCCGTTTTGATGTAGACATTGTTAAATATGTGTATACCTAAATGAACACGCGTGTCGTATACCAGCGTACTACAGGAACAAATTCGCTCAAATTCAGCTCTGTAGCTAACCTGTACGGTTCTGTAATGTGCTTCAAACATGATATAAACTCACCTACCGCGTGTGAAATTCGGTTAGGAATATGGTTTTTGTCAGCAAGGAACCTGTCACTCGGTAATTGACAGTTTTAGGAAGGGTATGATTACATTGTTAATAGAAACAGCATAGTGAGAACTTGGTTACGAGAATTAAAAAGTGGTCGTAACAGCTTCCAATGATAACGCCCATTCTGGTCATCCTTCTTTGAATACAAAGGCTATTAGTAAGGTTTTGGTTTGAGAGATCACACGTTTATCAATAACAGGTCTCAAATGAATTTGCTTGTGGGTCAAGATTAGGGCTTTATAAAATTTGAACAAATGAGTATAAAAATTGAAAATTGAAATTGAACAACTAAAGTTAAGGAGATTGCCTCAAGTTGGATCCCAAAATTCCAACAAAAACGGACATCCGTAAAAACTTAGATATTTTGAGATCATATCACAGAATCAAATAGGTTATCTATAAAGTTAAATTGAACACGAAGTACTTGCATTGTTCGCGAAGTATGCACGACACACACGCTCATTGTGGTATACGTACCAACTAACTTGTGTCTACAACAAACCAGAACTTACTTTCCGAACGTACCTCGTATTACACTTTGTATTTCACATTTAACTACCAGCTTAAGAGATTATCTATAGAGTCTGGGGCACAGAAGAAATCTGAACAGCGATGTTACTCGTTGTCAATCCTTTTTAGGTACTTAAAATGATAACAATAAAATAAAATACAAATACAATAAAATAAAATGAAAACATGTTTATTTCAATAAAAACTAACATTACATTGCTACATAACTTATGACAATATTATGAAACGACCCCTAAGTGGGCTAAAGCCTGTGGGTAGGGGACCAGCTCTACAGTTCGAGATTTATGAAAACCGATAGTAATTAACTAAAATGATGTAACAAACTAACAAAGGAAAATAAATAAACAAGAGTGTCATAACAACCACGAGTAACACCTAAAACCTAATACCTAACAGATTATAACAATAAATTTAATACTTGTAATGCATTCAGTGGAAAGAGGAAAGTTATATTTAACGGAGACCGTGCGCACACAACACAAAAAACACACACACAACACAAAACACACACACACACATACACACTCGATTATATTTACTTTCAATACACAGTTGTTTGACAGATTTCTCAGACAAGCCACATGCACCTGGAAATGTGTGGCGTATCGTGGAATTTTTCCTTCTCAAGACAAACAAAACAGAACTTACTTTCGTATATTGCGTATTTCGTATATTTCGTATATTTTCGGAACGTACCTCGTATATTGCACTACATATTTTACACTACCAACCTAAGAGATTACCTATACCTAGAGTCTGGGGCAACGTTGGTAGCATAACCTGGACTGTCGACCTGTCCGACTTGGAATCTGAACAGCGATGTTACTGGTTGCCAATCTTTTTAGGTACTGTGTTGGCTCACAAATATTTTCTATTGAGGAGCCAGTATATTTCAGCCTAGATAGTGTAACAAAATAATGATTTGAATTAAAGTAATTAATTTAAGACGTAGATTCAACTAAAATGTTTGATAGAAATGGGCACAAGCGTAAGTAAAATTTTAAATGATTTTTCAAATCCATTTTTTCGGACATAGTTAACCTACTCTATGTATTGTGCCTTAAAATATGATTCTAAGAAACCTCTACAAGTGTTTTCCACACTTGTTTTCCCTATCCAAGAAACAGTATTTCGTTGCGCTAAGGTGGATTTTCCAGGGAACAAATCACCTCAGTCATACTTCCATTGCAGAGATCTGACATTTTTAAGATATAAGTAAAATATATAAATTTCACCCTCAAAATATAATTTTATGAAAAGTAAATGATCAATAAAATCCATCATAGACAATTTTTAGTAATGATACATCTAATGAAAATGTGCCTAATGATTTAGTTCTTTTTGGCGCAAAAATAAGTCAATATGCCTCACAAGGATCATTACTTGTTAACTACCATAATGATTATTGTGAGTAAATATTATTGTCGTATTTTTATTTCAAGTATTTTGTAGTTTTCTTTAAACCGATTACTTGATTAATGTTTTAAATCTTTTGTGAAAGATATTTGCCTGGAGTTATAAGACACCCGATGCTGTATTGAAATCAATTCTCGATATAAGGGTCAAAATATAAATACAATGATTAATAAGTAATTATAATTATATTTAAAGAAAATTATAGTTTCAAGGGAATACCATATTTTTCAAATTTTCTTAGATGTTTTCAAACATATATCCCATATTACACAAAAGAAAACGTTCAAGGAATTTATTATGATAACATGCGTTTAAATAAAACTGTAGAATAATAAATAACTGTATGATACTAGAAATAAATCATATGAGGTTATAAGTACAAAAATCTTTGGAGTGTTTTAAACACGCTACGTCTCAAAGCACCGCTTGGGTACTTAAGGTTTAATTTAATTATTACTGTGTTTTAAAAACAATTAGTCTCAATTCGTATGTTGGAAAAGGCAAAACAAGATTTGTATAAATAAATAAATTAGCCTACTTAATGTTCGTTGAAAATACAACGTTAAGATAATTTATTAATAAATGTCATGAAAGCGTAGGCTGTACATTAACGTGAGAAGTCCATTTGGCTAATGCAAGAAATATCTGTAAGAAGCACCCTAATTGTTTCGTAATGATGTTTAATAATCATTAGTATAATTAGCAACACCATTTATATTACACAGCAAACTACAACTCAAACTCTTCCTCTCCTAATTATTTAAAATTTTGTTTGACAAATATGGTTACTTTACAAGGAAAATAATACAAGGGACGTTCAACAAGAAAAAATATTAATTATTACAGCTCAAAACTCTTTTTTCGATCAGTAAAAAATATTTATAACGTGTTATTAGTCTTGTAAAACACTTTGACTAGTTCCATCTTTCTTAAAATTTGTTAATGTCCTTGACAAATAATTTTCTTGTGTGATCTCGTATCCACTTTTACACTTTTGCACCTTTCATTGGCTTGAAAAATGTTTTTTCGTAGAAACACCTTAAGAGATACAAACATAAGGAGGGTTGATGGTGCTATTGTTCGGCGGTGGGGGGGTAGAACTTCTCGTCATCTTTGTCGTAAGTGAGGACGTTTACATAACGCAAAACCATCATCTTAGTTAAGAGACCAAAGCGTTTCATTCGGATGGCTAGTCTGATTCTGTGTTTTCAAATCTTAATGTTGTGAATTCCATTCATAGTTCTTCAGCTATTAGATTAGATTATTTGAAATGGTGACCATACCAGAAGGTAGGTATTCCAAGCCAAGTATGAATGAGGAGTGAATGTAAGATGATTGTGGCGCGATCTTGTAGTCTTGTTACTGACTAAGGCTGACATGTTCCTTAGACAGGATTGTTAATTAATAGCCCAACAGCCAATTACAACTAAGATACAGTTTAAAGTGGAATCCGAACCACGGCCTCTGAACTACGAATTGGTCTAATTATGAGGAAGGTAGTATTCAATAGTGCGGTTATTAATCCACACAACAGAACACCACACCCGCCGACCATCGCTCACAACTATCCACAATTCGTGACCTCCAAGTAGCTGGATTACAGGATGACACCACCATCCCAGTCGATTGTGATATTAATAATATCACAATGAATTGGCCTTTGTAAATCCAAGAATACGGAAATATAGACTTTTCCTGGAATAGGTTGGGTACTGTTTTTTTAAAGACATAAATCGTAAGGCTCCAATTAGGGCTCTGTTCTTTTGACTCCGGTTCATTGCAGTAAACGTTTGAACACCTAAAACAATTTTCACCTTAAGCTGTTTAAATTATTTTGTTGATTTTACTATCTTTCAATTAATAGTCGTCGTTAATTGGGAGGATTTTACGTCATACCATTGAACAGCTGATCAACATCATAATAATGCTAAATGTATGTTTTAAAAGTTCCATATGCTTCAGGAAAGCTATTTTTGAATAATCATAATTTTACTAATTAAATCACTTTAGTATATGGCATTAGTTTTAAAACCATAGTAGATATAAACTGACACTTTAACATCAGAATGGCACGTTTTTCCCGTAAGAATAACATGGGGATCAAGTCTTGGGCAAAAAACAATTTGACAATATAAGGCGTGTATGGCGGCTAAACTGAGATATCTGTTGGTCATCGACCACCATTATTTTATAAACAAAATTTTATTTAAAGATTTTATTCTTTACTCTTTGATCAGATATATTTTCAGATGCCCTAATTCCTAGTAAATCATGTATTAATGCAAGTCACATTTAAGATAATATATGCATTGACAAAACTATTAGAACTATATAATTTGAAAATTATTTAAAGTCTCCAGAGTACCACCCTCCCAATAATATGTTACTCTAGTTTGGGTATTAAATAAGGATTTCCTTTAACGGATCAATGTCAAATTCCCATGATGCTGATCCCCAATGATCGCCATGTTATTATAAGGGTAAACTTTCCAATTCTGGTGTTCAACGATCGTTTTATTTCTACAACAACATCAAAATATAGAAAGATTTGGTTTATCTTAAGAAAAGTATTAGAAAGGTACTTACCTTCCTTATAACCTAAACATCTTGATAAATGTTTAAGAGACCTTACCTACACTAAGGTCACATCTTAAAGGGGTAACCTAAAATCGTTCCCACAAATTTTCAATAGTTCTCTTCACGACACATTTTCGGCGACCCGTGCTTTGGACGGGTAATAGTCCCAAATAGCAATCGATATCCTTACGCTACAAGCAAGATTACTTACATTTATATATTTACCTGATTGTATCTGAGAGCAAAGAGAACCATATTTATAACCATATATATTAATTTAGCCACCATATACGTCTCACATTGTCAAATTGTTTTTTTAATAAACTTTACAATGTTAATTTAAACGTCATTTTGATACAGAAATATTCAAGGGAAACTTTATTAATTTCATACTATATTTTAAGCGAATTTATAAATAGATTTTAATTTGTATATTTAAATTTACGTTACTTCTGCATCCTAATTAAACCGAAGAATTAGTAAAAACAAAGCATGTCTTACCATTTTAGCCAATACAATTTCAAAAAAGACTGTTAGGAGGATGTTAGAAGAAATATTTTTTTAATATTTAATTTTGAAAAGTTGGTTGATCAGTTCGTGGCGGCCTCTGAACCTGAGACAACTGTGGCCCTGTTCAGATCTCAGCGTTGACAATGTTCTTACTTGTACTATTCTCCTTGCATTGGTTGGCATATCCATATATTTTCATGATTCGTCCATGCAATGGTTTTTGATCCATGTGTGGGGTATGTATATGTAAATGAGAAATAAACCCCCTAGTAATGAGAGCTGTATAGTGTATTAACTTATAAGCAATTTATGAAACCCGTTGGTAACCCTTTTTACGAAATATGAGTGAATGATGGCTTATTTTTGTAACTGGGTGGCCTCAAGATATGAGATAATGATATTTATAGTTTGTTTTCCATTTTTAAATACTTAAATCTACATATACCGAATACAATATGTAAAGTTATTTTTCATCATCCGTTATTGTACCAGTAGTTCTAAGCTTTAGGTTTTTACTTTTATTATGATATCATAATAACATTTTTTAAAGGAATGCACAGAAAAAAATGTATTTACTTCCCTGTGGGAAATATATCACGAATATTTCAGAAGGAATATTTTCGGTTCCTCTAAACAACTGCCGTGTTAGCTATATGACGTTACAAATTTCGGTCGTTTACATTGCCAAGAACCCCTCCCCCGTAATAAGAAGGATTTATGCAAAAAACCCATTGAGGATATTTTAAGAGATTATAAATTTATTTTAAATATTGAATTTAGTTGGAGTAACAAAATAGTTACTAAAGCAAGACTTATTTAACAATTTTTAAAACAGTATATTTTAGTTAAAGTGTTTCAGTAACCGACCAAGACGCAAGACACGCGAAGCAAGGTGACGTAAATTGAAGTGTCTAGAGCAGATAAATTGAGTATTTCCATAACCAACCTCTGTAAATAATGGCTACACCTGAGCCTTGCAGAATGCCTCTCACTCTCGCCTTCCCTCTCCCTTGCACGCACTGTTAGTCCTTGAAAACTGTTTAGGTTTGAGACAGTAAAGGATTAGTGAGCAATGTGTGTGTGTGTGTGTGTGTGTGTGTGTGTGTGTGTGTGTGTGTGTGTGTGTGTGTGTGTGTGTGCTAGGTAAATTAGAAATGTTCATCTATCAATAATTTGAAATTGTATGATTTTTTTAGATTAGATTAGATTATTTAAATTGCGACCATACCACAAAGTAGGTATTTTAAGCCAAGTATGAATGAGAAATGAGTGTAGGATGATTGTGGCGCGATCTTGTAGTCATGTTACTGACTAAGGCTGACATGTTCCTTAGACAGGACTGTTAATTAATAGCTCAACAGCCGATGGCAACTAAGGGACCTACAGTTTAAAGTGGAATCCGAACCACGGCCTCTGAATAACGAATTGGTCTAATTATGAGGATGGTCTTTGCGGATTAACGTAGTATTCAATAGTGCGGACGTTAATCCACACAAGAGAACACCACATCCACCGACCATCACTCATAACTATCCACAATTCGTGACCTCCAAGTAGCTGGATTACAGGATGACGCCACCATCCCAGTCATTTCGATCCAGTCATCGTTTTTATCTATATTTATAAAAGAGGATGTTTGTATGTATGCATATATATTTGTATGTTTGAAGTTTATACACTCGGACACCGTTGGACGATTAGCCAAGAAAATTGGTACACTTATATAACATTTCAATGAGAAGGTTTATGGATAATCAATTTTGTTGTAGCTCAATTGGGTTTCTTCCTAGAAGCCCAACAAGGATCCCATATACTATGGAACCAGAACTTTGTTTACATTATAATTGTTTTCTTTTCAACTGATTGCTTAACCGTTAGTTTAAGATATACACGACAGATTGAAGCACTTGCATTTTTTATGTTTTTTTATTTTTTTTACATTTTGTTTTTTAGGTTATTCGAGTGACTAAACAGTTTACATTTTTTAACTGTGACTTTTTATTGCACATTTTGATACTTTGTTACGTTATTTTACTTTATAATGGTATGTAATTTTCACATGCACTTTCCCTACACTGCCATTAACTCTATTATAATTACTAAAGACTAGCGAAGGTATTTAAGTATACATTTGAAAAAATATACCTTTATGTACTGCTATTGTGGACAAATATGTAAATAACAGACCGACATAAGGCTATATATAAAGTATGTGTTCATGAACACAAACTTTAACATACAGAAAAAATTTTATTATTACATCACTTTATTCAGTAGTAATGATATTTGACAGTGAACTGTTTGTGTATATGATTCATTTATTAAAAAAATGAATCAATGCCTTTAAAAGGAATATATAAATGAGTAAGACATTATATCTACTGTATAATGAGTTAACGATTTGGCCAAAATGTGTGGGCAAAGCTCGATGTAAATATTTACAAACTACCTACGACACGTTGCCTACTGTTTAGTTTTTGTGACATAACTACTATGTTGTATCCAAGGCTCATATTTACCTCTCCCTCTATAAAATTCACTCAGTTTCAACAGATAGCATCTGTAACGAGCTCAAATGTGTGGCTAAGTTCGATAGAAATCTCCACAAACTACCTTGGACACGCTTCCTACAGTAGTGTTGTTGTGACGTAGCTGCTGTGCTTCTATCCAAGGCTTATATTTCTCTCTCTTTAAACACATTCACTCAATCTCAGGCATAAAATAATCTGTAACGAGCCTTAATGTGTAGGCAAAATTCAATACTAATCTCCAAGAACTACCACCGACTCGCTGCCTACAGTTGTGTTGTTGAGACTTAGTGGCTGCGTTTTAGTAAAATCTCATACGACAAAACTTAAACCTCTGAGATATTTTCTTTGAAATATAATGAATGTGGGACTCTAATGGTAATTTACAATCAATTTGTCAACGTTTTATCTTAAATGTTTATGGTGGAGCTATGACAAAATACGATAAGTACCCTAACTACAAAAACCATGTTTATTGGTTCTCGTCTTTGAAAAACATATTGCATGGGTTTCACGCATATGTTTGCACTTTTAGAGATATTTAGTATTATGATAACTTTATTTGATTTCTTCTATTAATATTTTTTCTGTCACGTAATCAAAGTAAGTGTCAGTAAAATTTTACCAACACAAATGTCAACTCTTTAAGAAGACGATTTTTTATAGCATATTACAAAAATGTATATATTTTATGGGGAAATACAAATTAAATTTGATTTACTATTTTAATACTTAATATAACTACTTTATTTTACTAAATCATTATTTTTGTCCAATAAAATATTAAGTTACACATGCTCTCTATTTATTTTTTTTCTGCCTTTATGTCCACATGGATTTTAATATAGTAGTAAGACAAAAGATTAGGTTGAGTTTAGGAACTTTTCATTTGGAGCAGTGTGTTCAACTGTTGTAGTTCTTTTGTACAACATTAATAGGATAACAGTCAGAACCTTAATAAATAAACGGTATCAGTGGACTGACACAAACTTTCTCCCTTAAAATAAATTTAAAAATGACAATACGTAATAAAACTAACTTATTCTTTTAAGTTTATCAAAATTTAATTTAATAGTTTATTTTTTTTAAATGATATATAAAATTACTGTAAACAACAATAAGAGAAACAAAGTTAAATTGTTAGGAATGGGGGACCCCCCACAATAGTACAGCACTTTTTTGAGTTAGTTTTTTGAGTCCTTACGCTGCATACCAAGTTTCATTGAAAACGGTTAGGAAATAAGAATGAAATTTATTTTTTAATATTCTCCATAAGAATAACTTTGTGCAGACCGTGTACTGCGTTTATCATTTAACTTACTTTTTTAAAATTTAACTTTTCTGCACTGTTAGTCGTAGACAAATAATTCAAAGTACAATTTTTGTATTTTTTTAGTCAGTTTTAGGAACAGTTTTAAGTTTTTTGTAAGTCATGTTTACAGACATGCAAGTAATGCCATATTATTTAGTACTCTATTATGCATTATAGACTATTAAATAGTTTTAATCGAAATCTTCAGAGTGATTTTTGAGAAATTTGTGCATTTTAAAGGGTTTTCTATGATTGAACTATCCTTTAAAATAAAAAATAAAAAACTATTAAAAACGGCTGAAATTATACATACATACCAAATTTCATCTAAATCGGACCAACGGGATAGACTGTGGCTCTGTGCACATACATACACACACACACACACACACACACACACACACACACACACACACACATACACAGACATACATCACGTCGAAAACCACTTTTTTTGATTTAGGGAACCCCTAAATCTCTCACTCTCAACTTAAATTTGAAATTTTTGTTGAAAAGAATTCTTCCTCCATAAACTCTCGTATAGCTTAAAGATAGAAATCTAAAGTTTAGAAAATAGATTCTAATAAATGTATTATAAATTAATTAAATTCATTGCCAAGTATATAGAAATACAAATTATTTACTTCCCTGTGCGAATTATCTTAGATTATAGATATTTCTGGTGGGAATGTTTTCAGGTCCTCTAAACACCTGTTCTCATAACCCCTTATCGTAAATTTTGTTGCATTTTTGTCTCGCACAAATTTCAAAAACCCTTCCGTCTGGGGATTTGGCATATCAGTGTAAAAAGATTTTTTCGTAAACATAGACTCTTTAAAGCTTATTCCTTATTTACCAAATATAAAGGTAAGATAGGGTACGTTTTATTGAAACAAATTAATAAAGAATATAAAAATTATCACTAGTTTTGAGCAATATAGTAACATGAGGTTTTAAACGGCGTACGTCTATGGGCGAGGCTCCAAACAACAATGAGCAAACACGTCAACACAGCTTTGTGTGTAGTGTGAGGCATAACTCCCGTTTGGTATTTCTAGAATCAAACATGATACTGGTGCAAACTAGAGTTCACTTATGTTGAGCCAAAATGAACTGAGAAATAATATATTTGAGAAAATTGCCTAATAAGATGTAAATAAAAATAGTGTTAAAACAATGTTAGTAAATGTAATTTTCAAGTAAAAAAAATAAATAACGTTTAAGGGGAATTTAAAAAACACCACACTTCAATGTAGAATAGCTGACAGAAAATACTATAAAACTAAAAACTGTAACTTTGATTTTGATCTCGTACTAGGTATTTTTAGGCTAAATGTTCTCGTATATTTAGCCCAATATTGAAAACTTAAACTAATTTAATTTATTGTTATAATCAACTAGCCAAAGTACCCGTTATTCGCGCGGGTTAAAAAGGCTGAAAGGTGTAGGCTTTACTGATACATTTAAGTTATTGTTAATTAATTCTTCATTGTTTACAAAATGACAAAACATGAGTGTCTACAACATTTCAAAGTAACATCTGTCAAATATTGGGAGAGGATAAGGATTAATGTAATAGAGACAGTCGTCGGAAAAAACTTAAAATCTACCATTCAACTATTTCAAATAATTCACTAATTCCGATCCAGCAGAAAAATCAACTTTATTTCTTCTTCTTCCCGAACTGTCAAAATATAGTGCAAACGGATGTTGTCATTAGAAAATGTAAACATTGAAACCTAGGACGGTCACGACAGCTCTTTCTTCTTCTTTTTCTTCCCGAACTGTCAAATTTTAGTGTTCACATCTGTTGACATTCAAGTAATTTTATGTTTTCATTCTTTGAAAATGTAAACATTGAAATTCAGGACGTTCATGGGGCGTAGCCCGAGGGGATTTTAAGGGAACTAATATGCCTATGTGTTGCATGAGTTTAAGATCTACCTTTCTGTAAAATTTCAAACCGGTCGGTTCAGTATTTTTCGCATTTACTTGCCACAACAAACCCACAAACACACAAACCCACAAACAAACATACAGAAACCACCTCTTCTTTATAATATTATAGATTAACTAACAATAAATTAACATTTTGAAGCATACTAATCAATGACGAGTTTAAAATTAAAATCCAATTCGAAAAATTAAAATTTAAAAACACTTTTATGTCATAAAGGTTATTTACACTGTTGGGAAAAGCGACCATGTCTATATTCTTCGGGAAATATTAAAACTTCTTAACCTTTCATTAAAATTAAAGACAACAATGTCTGAAAACATAACTTACACATAATCATAAAATCAATCTGTTCATGATAACACAGTCAAAAATTTTTAATCCAATAATAAACCAAAAAGAATGCATGTAGTTTTATAAAATTGTATTTACATACAGCATAAAGTACTTGAATTTTGATAAAAAAACTATTCTAAAAAAGTACTTAGGAAAATATTGATAAAAATGTAGCAGTCATAGCTGATTGGGTAGAGTACTGGCCTACCACCCTAAAAACCCGGGTTCAATTCCCGGTCATGACACATTAAATTTAATTTCTCAGACTGCCACCGTGCTTCGGAAGGCACGTTAAGCCATTGGTCCCGGCTACATAAGTAGTCGTTAGGTCACGTTAGAGGCAGTAGTGCGACCTGAAAACTCTAACATTAGACCTTGGCCAGAAGGTTACCCGGAACTTTACTTTATAGATAAAAATAACCATATTTTTGTTTGTTTTAAGATAACATTTTAAATTAATTTATATATCTTAAATTCTTACTAGTACTACTTGTAACAAATATTTTGCTTCTACACAATATTAATTTCACACAACATTATTAATTTTCAAGATCACCGTTGCCCATTTTAAAGTCTGATATTTAATTTGGGGTATCCTAGTTAAAATGTAATATACATAGATGCTGAAGCCTCTAAAGTCTGAATGTAAGCATAGTAATTAACCTATGTGCTTTTCATTTCCCCTGTATCTATAATCAAAACACTAATTATTATCTTCATGTTATGAGGTCTAAACAATGAAAGCTAATAAGACAAGTTCGCTTGCTGGGGGCTCCCTTCCCAGTCTTCTGTTATTGAAGTTGTAGACGTCCTAGTGTTTTATAATTCGTAGTGTCGTTCAAGATTTATGTGTATTAGGAGCCCTGGTGCTGTTTAAGTTTTAGTGTTTTAGATTACGCCTATTTGCATGGTAAAAAACCATAGACCCTTGTTTTAATGTGAACAAATCAGACACGCACAATCCACAAAGCCCCACAACAACATATAGTCCGTAATCAAAAGAGCCTTGGCCGTTATATTAAATTGTGAGGTACTCATGACAAGTGACAAGGCCAAAACTCTTGGTGTCCCATTGGATCGTCATCTCTCCTTTTCTGAGCATATCATTCAAATTATCAAAAGTGCAGTTGGTAGATTAAAGGGTCTGTACCGATTTAATTGGTTCATGCAAGAGACAGTACCAGTTCAGCTTGTGCAGTCACTGACTCTATCAGTATTTCAACTCTGCTATCCTGCACATGACAATGGCATCTCAAAGGAGACTACAGGGAAGATTCAGAAGGTTCAGGACAGCGCCATCAGGTTTGTGTTCTACCTTAGCCGCCATGACCGTGTGTCACCTTTCAGGGAGGCCCTGCACCTACCCCATGGATGTCATAAGCAGAGTGCTGTCATGCTCTATGGTCTAAAAAGCTCTTATTGTTGGAGAACCTTAGTATCCCTGTGAGAAACTCTCCCTTTGTCGTGATGTCAATTTGTATAGCACCTGGCAGGATGGGCTCCCGTGGAAGGGTCGTGAGGTTGGGAGGAGGTTGTAAAATGGGCTCCCACTTAGGATCAAAGGCTTATGTCCTTTAACTTAAATAAATGTCAATATATTAAGGAGAAACCTGTATTTATTATTGTATAACTGTTTTTGTATTGACGAAAGTTATTTTGAAAAAAAACTGTTTAGTTATAAATCACTTGATCACTTATTTCACGCAGTTTCATACTAAATGATTATTATCTATTAAATAAGTTACGGACGAAGGGAGCTGATTCGAAAAACGTCACTAGAGTATTGAAACCACCATCACTATCTCAGTAAGGTTTGATTCAGATTTGAACAATTAGTAATAATATTTTACAAATATTTTTTAGTTAATATGCAAAAAAAATTATAAAAACAAAATTATTAGCAACTACAATAGAAACGACAAAAACAGCTTAAGCAAATTGCACGAAAAACATTTTAATAGTTTTATTAAATTTTGATTGTTGTTTATTGATTATTTATTTTATTTAACCCTATGATACACTAGGAGTTGCCAAACTATAAAGCATTAAACATACTGATGTGGGCTTCCAGAATAAGCTAACACATTTAAGTATTTTAATTCTTAAAAATACCACTGTGCTTTAAAGTAAGATGTTTATTGACCGTATAACAGCCACAGGTGCGACTGAGCCTTATAACGGCAATCTCAGCTTTCAGCCCTTGTAATCTTGCTTAACAATAAGGGTTTCAACAAGGAACGCTCATAATCCCTATGTGTATCTCTAGCAATTATAACATAATGAATTGTTTCCATATGTTGTTTGGTTAGAAATTAAATGTATGTTTTTTGTTATATATTGTTTCGTTTGAATATTAAGGTAAAACAATTATATTGTATGTTAACAAAAAATAGCATATCAAGGTAAACAATTGAATAGAAAGGACTTTCCCACCACCGGTACAAAGACAACATTACAAACCATGCTCAGTACACAGTACTACAATACATACCAGTGACACGACAAAAACACAAGTAAAACTAACCAACTTTGTGGAAATAGGTGATTACTCAGTGCTGAAAGGAAAAGGTCAGTACCTGAAAAAATATATAAAATTCCAGATTTACGAAAATAGCATCTAATAAAACACAATGTGTGTCAATACGTGCATAAACAGTAACAAGATCAACACAGAAAAATTTATATCTTTACTTTTCTGTGTGACATATATTGGATCACTGATACGTCAAATATCAATGTGAACAGCTGTTATGATAACCATAAGACATCACTTCTGGAACACTTTAGCGTCCCGTAATTTTCTCGCCCCCCACCCCTGAGCTTGGACATATTCATGTCAAAAAAGCCTTATTCTGTAGAACATCAGAAAATACGATTGTAGAGGAATAATTCATAGGCTACGTAACAGGTACGACACTCACATTACGTAAATCACTTAAATATAAGACAGGAGACTGCAGGATGTGTTTAACGATATACACTGTTAATGCTACGAGACAAACATTTTACGCTGTCAATTTAAACAGACGAACAGGGACTGGAAATGATTCAAAATTGATTAAACAAGTCATGACCTGAATCAGAGGAAGGATTAGAATGGTTAAATGTCGAGTCTTGGCTATAGAGGAATTAAGTTGACAACGTTGGCTATTGTGTTGCGTTCTTAAAAATATAAATAGTTTCAGAGGACTGATAAATATTTTCCCCTTAAACAAATTTTAAAAACGACATCCTTCTATAAACCTATCATATTCTTTAAAGTTTATCGAAATATCTTTTAAAATATTATGTTTAAAAAACCCATCCAATTTATGGAATTAACAACAAGAGAAACAAAATTAAATTATTTGTTAGAATTTTATGGGGGCGTAAACCATTCCCACCTTAATACCAAACCTTTTTTGAGTGAATTCTATTGAATGATATGACCTCACGCTGCATACCAAGTATTGTGAAACACGTTTGAGAAATAAGAAAGAAATAATTGATTTTTTATTTATTATTATTATGCCTCCTGAACTGTTTGTTAATGTATTATCTAGGTTGACGTACCTTATACCGTCATAACAGATCTGCTCATCTTTAATGGACGATGTACATTTCGGAGCTAAAAATCCATCTTTAGGTCCATGAATACAATAAATAGTCATCTTACAGAATCGTAAACATATAGATTAAACATCAGCACATACATACACTTATGCTTCACTAATTCACAAAGTTACAAACATGTGATGTCCGGCGATAGATCCAGACTGATGAAGAAGTGGACTTGCTATGCTATCCCCACCTGTTAACCTCGAACTGGTATCTTTGGTCTACGGTTTGGATGTCGTTTATATGATTAAATAAAGAATAATAGTAATAAATAATAATAATAATAAGTTTATTCCATCAATAAATACAAATTTACAAAATAAAATAAAATCTTGGAACTACGTTGCCACATTACAGTTGCAGTTAATTGTTTTGTCCAGTACATCATTTGGATGTGTTTTAAATGCATTGTAGATATTAAATTCCTTTTTTGACATATTTTGAGATTTGTTGCATTTGTGGAGTACCTCTAGGTTTTCACTATTTTTTTACTACGATTATTACATGTTAAATGCTCTGCAAATTTATATTTTTCTTATTTTATGTTGGTTTGGAAATGTGCTCAGAAACATTTTTCTTGAATGAACGGCTGGTTTGTTTTATGTAAAATTTAGGACAGTCAGAACATTCAATTTATAAATTCTGGTATTTTTATTTCTTTTTGTACTTGTTATGTGTAGATGTTTATTCGGATAATTTATAGTCCTGAACATTTGTATGACGTTTTGTTTTTTCATTGATTTAGATCATGCATTTTCCATATTCTATTGAAATGATTTTTTTGTTTTCAGGAGTGTTGGTTTGAGTTTTTATTCCTGTTATTTTTCTTAAGAATTAATATGTCCACCATTTTACTGTCATAACCATTGGTCATTGCTATGAATTTTATTGTTTTGCTTCGGCTTCCAAGTCATGATGATCCATGGGTATCGATAATAATAGGAGAGTAGGATGTTGAGTCCTTTCTATGATTAAAAATTAGTTAAACGAGTAGTTAAAAGAAAAAGCAATTTCATTTGTAGAAGGAGTTTTTGAAAAATTAATACTTTTTAATCATTATTAATACATTACCTCTTTTACTTATATTTATGTGGTAGAATTGTAAAAATCCTTTATTGTGCTTAGGTTTTACATTTAGGATGTTTGATTATATTTGACTAATCACCAGTTGATGATATGATGGTTTGAATAAATGCTATAATCTTACACCTTAACCATCATTTTATGACTTGTGGCTAGTAATTTAGTCATAAGATTATCAAAGTTCTTATGGAACTAAAATTAAATATGGAGGCACTAATAGCGACGCTATCATGCACACGTTAAAAAATACTATTTTGGCTAAACATAGAATTCTCTTTCAGTTTGTATAACTGGATATATGACATAAGGCTACATAAAAATAAAAAACTATTAATATTCATGCTTCTGGCCACAACGAAACCCACTGAAGGCTACTTTGAGCTGAAAAGCCTTCACAAAAATAAACCACACCACAAAGCGAAAGTAACCAATTAGCTTTGAGAAATTTGGAATTAAGACACCAGTTAATTTAAAAAATCTTAGGTTTCCATCTGGATTAATCCCGACATAATATCAGAGGTGACTCAGCTCAATTAAAAATAAATATTCAATTTTATCGGTGTATATATAAGTTACACGTTAAAAATTTATGTTTCGAAATTTATGCACAACTTTTTTTTAAGGATTTTAATTTTTTTCATATTTATACAATCTGTATTTTAGATTTTTTTATGTTCAGTTCCCAATGTTGTACCATAGATCAAACAATGCCTTTGGTATGACTTCAATGATGCGTGGTTGAATCCAGTGTCATGTTGATCAAAGAGTATGTAATAACTATATTTTATCGTTCCACAGAAGTAAACATACACACAAAATTTATTTTTAGTGCAGCAAAAGGAGAAGAAAACTCTTTTTGCAAAAAAATCTCTATTATAAAGCATAAATATCAAAATAATATTTCCATTTGAGACCCAGTCTTGACGCCACATGGTGAGAGACGCAGTTGAAGAACTAACTTTTGACTGGGCTATAGGCTGTAGGTTGTAGTTTACAAATTAAAGATTAATTTAGTTGAATGGTTTCCGTGGCTGTTGGATATAGTTGTTTCAAGTAGAAGTCATTCGAAACTTCATTGTGGTAGCCATAACTGAGGAACACCTCACAGATTATGTTCACGACCTGCCGAGGGAAATCATTGGAAACTTGGGTTGTGTTTTAATTACATAAACGCTCCACGAGAGACAAACTCCAAGATCCAATAGTCCAAAGTGCAGTATAACATTGGATTTAATCAAACATGTTTTACAATAAATAGAAGTTATTTTTTACAAATTTGAAGGCTGTAGTATGATGCTAACTGGATGGCTGAATGGTTGTAGTGCTTGCCTTCAAAACTGATGGTCACCGGATCAAATCCCGCAAGAATCGAATCTGGACTCAGTTGCAATTTCATCATTAGGCTATTAGTTAATTATGCTTCTTAACGACTGGTCGACGTTAGGTTGAAGCAAAACTGGGTTTAGGACCATTTCCCATCAAAATGTTAAAAAATCCAAAATGCATAGATAGATACAAATCAAAAAAAGGAAAGGTTGTAGTGGTAGGCTATAAATGTGCATTACCTTTATTGGTAAATACATATACATAATAATTGTTTTTAAATAAACGGTATTAGTGGACTGGCATACTTTCTCCCTGCAGTGAATTTAAAAACGGCAATCTGTAATAAAAATTTAATATTCTTTAACGTGTATCTAAATATAATTTAATAATTTTTTTCATAAATAATCATTAAGTTTCTGAAAATAAAGCAAGAGAAACAAAGTTAAAAATAGCAAAAAATAGTATCTAAAATAGATATGGATATGGTTTGTATTTGAAAGTTGCTTGGATTGCAATACCTTTAAAATGATATGCTATTTGACATACGATAATATTTGAAATTTTTTAATTTTGGTTTTGTAAATATTTTTAAAAACAATTTTCTTTCGACACAGTATTGTAATGTTGCTTATCAGAATAAAGCTTAGCTCATAAGGAATGTAATTTATTAATCAAAGTAGAGTAATATGCATTTTTATGAAAATTACAGGGTTAAACAAAAATGATATGTTTCACTAAGAGATCGTCATTTTGACACGAATTGTGATATTCAAAATATTATTTTTCCAAACTTTTTGTATTAGTGGAAGCTTTAATATGATGCATAACATGACATCTGTTTGTATTTTTATCTTCAATTTCCGGAACACTCTGTACTTAAAAACTTTTAAAATATGTTTACGTTACTCCCTTAGAGTTGTTTATTGGGAAATATTTGTATTCCATCATTGTAGGACTAACGGTTTGTCTGAAATCAGTATTGGACACCTTTCGTGATTAACGCTGTATATTAAACAATTTTAATTTATCTGTTAGTCTAATGAGAATAACATTTTTGACATGAATATGTCTTAGCTCTGGGAGAGTGTTGGTGATTTTTAAGATGGAAAACATGTAACAGGTTTCCATAGAAACTAACAGAGTTATTACATTTTTAATATAAAATGAATAAGAACAGCTGTTTGGATGAACTGAGACCATTCCCTTTCGATATATCCATGATCTGAATTATTTCTCACAGGGAAGTCAATACAAACATTTTTTTGGCAGGTGGTAACTCTTAATGAGTACCCCCGCTCCTGTAGTTATGTGGTGACTCCACCGTTAAGCGGTGTATACCCAAATTAAACCCACCTTCCCCCATCCGTCCATGAGCAAACCATCCGTGTGTATGAGCAACATACGGACAAATGGACTTCGTTTGGACGAATCACAGCATTGGCTTTTCAGCTGTAAACAAATAAACATGTAAAAAATACAAATAACATGAGAATAACATGTCACACTCACAAATACCAACATTACCTGGTATACTACGGCATTGTGAATAGTAAGTCCTCCTTTTACTATACAGTGTTTAAAATAAATTAATGCAATAGATGTGATAAAATCTAAAACATAAAATTATGTGATGTTATTGTTAATATTTAAAAAATAAACACATAATTATATTAAAGAAATAATTTTGGTAGTACAATTTATTTCTTGGTTCATTTAAAAGTATATATTTATTTTTCATAAATTGTTGAGTTTTTATGTTAAATTTTCCTTGGGTTTTATTATATATAAAAATAATTAATCAGGGTTTTGGTTAAGATGAAGGGTTGTGTTAGATGACATTAGTGTGTTAACGTTGCTACAGTATGTCTATTAAGCTGAACCGTATAACTTTATGCACACTCGCGCCGAGCGAACGCAGTCATATAAACCTTGTTAAGTCTATCCTGGGTCAATACAGTAAGTGTCGATTAAGCATAGGAGTATATAATTTCCATAATCACTTACTGTACTGTAACAATTTAAAAGGTCAAAACTTTTCAGTACTAGTTTTTAAAGATAAAAAAATGTTGGATGATAATAAAGAAAACTTGTTAGTTTAATATATTCACGAGTCAGTAATGGGTTCTACTGTAAAAGAGGATACCACATAAATAGGTTTGAGGACAACCATGCAATCCACTAGATTACACGGTTGTCCTCAAACCTACTGCCTTACTGCCTAATATACTTATATTGAACAAATTAAATGTTATTTTGTATATAAAACGTTTCTTAAATCAACGGTAAGACAAAGTAATTTTAATTTAATGCAAAATGGTAATCATACCTAATGTAAAACGAACAGGAAAAAATTAATTTGTAAATTAAGTTAGAAATACTGCCATTATAGTATGTAATGTTAGATTACTTTACGGAAGACTTATATGTAGGTTTGTACAGAGTGTCCCATTAACAGGTTCAACCGTTTAATTTTATATTACTTACTCATTTATGCACTGCACATTTTGAAACTTTACACGGTTTTAAAGTAGGATCTTAAGATATTATAGGAAATTGTCAGCTCTCTTACCTATGTAGAAACAAGATGGTAACATTCAAAATCCAAAACAATGACAATTTAGGTTTATATCTTCACATATCTAAGGAAATAAGACTAAAACAAATTACGAAATAAGATAGTGTAATGAAACCCAAAAAGTTATAATTCAAAATTATTTTAACTGTGACCCATCCGAAAAATATGACACACTAAAAACAGTGGTAAAAAACGAATATTGAGCTTTTAAAAATAAATTTATCTGTACCCGGAGAAATAGGCCCCACCTCTTCAATAAATTGTCGTTTAGTTTCTTATCATTATTAAAACTAGGCATAAAGTTGTTTCTTCAAGTAACCTTATGAAAAAAAGTAACACATCGGGGATGTCTGGAGATCGGGGCGCCCAATCTAAAATATCACTTGCTCGACCAATCCCACTACCACGAAAGAAATTTATTCGAATATTTTTTAAATCTACTTAATAAGTTGTCCCTACAGGAAACTAGCAGACCGGATCCGGCCATTGTGGCCGGCAATTCTTAGAAAAGAGCTTAGGGATAGGGGAAAATTATCTGTAATGACTATTAATATAAATAAAAAAGTTTCATGGTATGCTAACTCGTGGTAAGACTTGTAAGAGGAATTATTAGCTATTTTTAAATTCGTATAAATGTAAAAAATAATGTGTTTTTCCTCTGTAAAGTTATTTTTCTTCTGTAATATTTTATGTATTTAAAGAAGAATTTGAGTTTTAAATTGAAATCTTTTACTCACAACGCTTAGGTTTCAGGTTTTTATCACAGCCATTTTACTTCCGGTTCCGGAGGAACACGCCCACTCCTGTTCAGTTGTCTTTGAGTTTTCGTGACGAGTGGACATATTGCGTTCTTCATTTGTGTAATTCTTAGTGAATTGTTTCTTTGTAAGTTTCTTGACTGTTTAAACTTGTTGTTTTCAGCTTTTTACCGGCTTAGCCTAATTATGTAGTAAGTGTGTTATGTTTTAGGAATTATCTTTCCCGAGGACGGGATCAGATTCCAGATCCCGAAAGGTCGTGAAATTTTGTTTTACTTAAAAATTACCAATCAATGAATCTAAAATCTATTTTTTTCTTATCCTTTGAGGCTTTTAAAGACTCTTGCTTTCCTGTCATAGGTTTTAAGTTTTTCAATTTTCTACCAGTAGATGTTAGGTCACTTCCAATGTCAAAATTTGCAAGTATAATAAAGGCTTGCTAGGGAAACTTATTACAATATAGGGGGCTATATGACATGATCGAATATTTTGAATATATTGAACTCTTGAATGTCTGAACCTGCACAAGGTAAATACTGCATGTTTGTAAATTTGTATTCTATCTGAGACCTTTGTGTGGACTTTGTACCTGCATGAGCATGTCACCTTGTGCATGGACTTATTAGTATTAGGACGTAGCCTATTGTATCCAATAATAATTGTACTTAAGGTTGGAATAAATAATTTGATTTGATCGTGATGAAAATTTTAGCAATATAAATAACGTTATAAATAATTGTGTTGAAAGTTTTTGGTACGTAAATAAGAAAGTTATATAAAATAAAATATATTAACCTTTCTGAGAGATATCTGGTGTATGTGGTTTAGAAAATTTAATCTGAGCACCCACTAAAAATAACACTTTCCTAGAAAAATACATTTAAGACTTTGAAGAGAATACAATATTTCATCCTTTTCTTTTGTTTTAGTATATGGATTTAACAAATATGGAAAATAGTTTACGTATCTATTCGAATAAGGATAATTTCAATCGAAATATAAATTCTCCTGCAGGTATATTTGTTAAGTTCAACCGTTTTCCGTTTCTAAAAACTCCCGCAAACTGAGTCTTATGATTTAAGTGAAAAAAACATTTCATCTGCACGTATTTCAACACGAGCATTTTCGTAAATAAAATTAGTTTTTAATTGGATAAAGAAGATGAATCGTAAGTAAAATTAATATGAGGACACCGCCATCGCCTGAATATACGCTAAGCAATTTGCATATAGAGTTTACATGCGTTCACCAATTCGCAGACGATATATACAGCTTAACAACGCATATTTAATTTGTGTATAGCTTTAGTTAAGAAACTTCAACTGTTTTTTTTTCTAACATATATTACAGTATTATGTGTCTCGATTTCATATATGAGACGTTACTATTTTACTATGAGAGTCATTTTATTAGGCCCTTGGACTATTAGTCAGATCAGTATAATAACTTCAGGAATTTCCTTATAAAATACAAACGTGAAACTCATTATATTCAAATTAAATAAAATCGTTCTACAATTTACAAATTATACTTTTTGTAACATACATAAACACATTTCTTTGGGAATGGATTTATGTCACATTAAACAGCACTAACAACTAAACGTTTACAAATTTGTGGAACATTGTAATCTACTTTTATTCTTGTCAAAGCTGCTATTTGGATTGTTATTGTAGATATTTCTCATCACGATTAGGAAACAAAATTTCACAACGTTTTAAGAATTTTATTTCATCTTCATATGATCAGAATGGGACCTAGAACATAATAAGATTAGTACATAATCCGGGTTAAGCCGATACGATACCGAATAAATTGCAGTAAAAAATCTTGCAAATATATACCAAGTAAGTAGGTTTTTAGGTTTAATGACTGCTTAAAAAATATATATTCAGCTTTATATTGGGTTAGACCAGATAATTTTAGTCCTTTCATGTTCTATACTCCAGCTCTTCTGAGGAAGGATTAAATTCCAGATTTTGAAACGTCGTTAAACGTTCCTTTTACTAACCTTTATTGAAAATGTCCTTAAATACAATCTAAATAACTAAAACAATGTTTTAATTTTGCTAATATTGAATAAATTTCAAACAGCTGTTTAATTACGTCATTACATGACGACGCGGTTGACGCCAAAAATCAATTTGACATTGTTGACAACGGCCGCGAAAGCTTACTTTTGAAGCTTTTTAATTAACTCAATAACGTGGAGCCTACATTTTCATGTACAATATTTTAATATTTAATGAAAAATTATTTTTATTAGGTTTTACCAAAATTTTTCGTATTTACCAGTAAAAATATTTATAAAATATCAATAAAGTATGACGTAAAATTGTAATCGAGTCCAAACTTATTTATGAATGTATCACTAGCTGGTAACTGAATGCAGTTTGTTTCACTTGGGTAAACTGTGTTCGTGATTGAACACAGCCTTGCAACGCTTTGCACAGCTTCGAGCTATTCTGTTTGTAACCTGGTAAATTAGTTACACATGAGACGTAAATATGGTCTACTGATTCCAAAACGTATAAACTTTGCCAACAATACACGTTAGTACGTGAGCATGTACTGTGTGTGTGTCGTATTTTATAAATAATACAATCTACATTTTAGTCTGATATCTAGGCATCTCCCGTTTTGGTTTATAGCGATCTATCTGATTATAATATTTTTCATGTATTTAAATATTCATTTATTTAGTTTTTTGATGATTTTTTGAAAGTTAGCTACAATATACATAGAACATACTATTGACACCATTCTTATATTAATACTTTTAATTCATCCTTTCAGAGGACGTATAGGTTTTGAAAAAAAGATGTGGCGCACCTGGAAGTTACCGTTGGGTAAACTTTTATTAAGTAAAGCTTGTATTTAAGTGTACTTTTTGCACTTAAAACAACAAAAATGTGTTTAGTGAGTAGCATTAGCTGTGCTAATGCAATATAACGTCATGACGACCATATTTTAGAACGATTTAATAAGCTGAAATAAAAATATTATTTAATATAAAACTATAACACATATGTAAAAATAAAACCAGATTTTTCAAGAATATGTAAATTTTTTTTAAATTGTATTACAATGTGTTTTAATACAGATTTGGATGATAAACTCTCAATAGTATATAGAAATAGTGCGTACAAAAGTTACTTCCAGCCTCGGACGAAACAAAACAAAACTAACGAATAGAAAGTAGTAGAGGTGAGTTTTGACCTTTACTCGAATCTATAAATGAGGTGCGTAAGGTACAGTGTCGTTCACATTGCCAACATCACCTAAATAATATTATTACAGATAATAAAACCACCCTGGAGGTCACTTAGAGGGTCACTTAGGTTAGAGGCTGATATGAGTGACACACAACTGGGTTTTCGAAGTGGCCTTGGCACAAGAGGGCATTGTTTGGAGTAAGTGTATTGATGCAAAGATGCCTGGATGTAAATATGGTTCTTAATATGTGTTTTATTGATTATGAAAAAGCCTTTGATAAGGTACGGCATGACAAACTGTATGAAATTCTCAAAGGTAAAAATATTGACAGTAGAGATATTAACATAATTACCAATTTATGCTGGAATCAAACAGCAAAGATCAGAGTTGAGAATGAGATGACTGGGGAGGTGAAGATTTGTCGTGGTGTTCGGCAGGGATGTGTCCTTTCACAACTCTTGTTTAATGTCTACAGTGAAGCCATTTGTCAAGAAGCTTTAATGGAGCAAAATGTTGGCCTTTCCATGAATGGAGTAACTATTAATAATTTACGCTATGCAGATGACACACTTCTGATAGCGAGAAGTAAAAATGAGTTGCAGCAATTACTAGAAAATGTGAATATCTACAGCAATAACTATGGGTTGAAGCTAAATCTTAAGAAACCCAAGTACATGATCGTCTCGAAGACAGAGAGTGCCAGTTAATATTGTAGTGGACAATACACCTATTGCGAGAGTCACAGTATACAAGTATCTTGGAGCATGGATTAATGAAGTGAACGATCAGACCAGGGAGATTAAAGGACGAGTGGAAATAGCACGACAGGTGTTCATAAAAATGGAAAGATTTCTGTGTAGCCGAGATATTAAACTGGAACTTAGAATACGCATGCTGCGTTGTTATGTGTTTTCTACAGTGCTGTATGGCATGGAAGCATGGACTTTGAAAAAGGCAAACCTCAAAAAAATCGAGGCATTTGAAATGTGGTGCTATAGGAGGATGTGGAGAATACCATGGACAAGAAAAGTGACAAATAGGGATGTACTGTTAATGATGGCAAAGGAATGTGAAGTTGTTGCGACTATAAAGAGAAGAAAATTGCAGTATTTGGGCCATGTAATGAGGGGTGAAAAGTATGAGCTGTTGAGACTTATCTTGCAAGGAAGGATCACGGGAAAGAAGAGTGTGGGAAGAAGAAGGAAATCCTGGCTGCGTAATTTAAGAGAATGGTATGGCTGCAACTCAAGGGAATTATTCAAGGCTGCAATCAATAAAGTGAAAATTGCCGTGATGATTTCCAACCTCCGATAGGAGAAGGAACCAGAAGAAGAAGAAGGAGGTCACTTCCATGGAGTGACCTCTGAAAGGATAAACATACTTTAAAAAGCAAACCATACTACTTAGTGGGTATTTGAAGGTGAATGTAAGTGACAGAGAGTATAACGAGAGTGATGAAGTTTCTGACCTTTAGTTTTGTAAATGATTATGCTTTGCTGATTAATTTTCCAGGATTGTTAATTCATCACTCAATGAACACTGAAACTGGGCCCAGTACCAAATAATTATACAATTTTCAAGATATTGCTCAGGGTCGAACAGCAAACCTTCATATTATGAGTTCTATCTAAATGAGAGAGGACCAGGATGACTCGAGATGTCTTCCTCACTGGCTCAGACGCAAAATATAACACGTATTTACTTCCCTGGATATGTCTAAAGGGAATGTTTTCCGTTCCTATAAATAGCTGATTTTATAACCATATGACGTCACTTCCGTTTCAAATTATGGTCTGACAGATTGGCAATACCCTCTAGAGCTAATAAGTATCCATGTCAAAACTCGGAAACAGCAAGGAAAATCCTATCTTGGCGTAACTATTATTGGAGCAAAGTAGTGGTACCCAATGATGTATCTAGTCAAAAGGTCTGAAAAAACATTGATCATACAGATTGCAGAAAAATTACGATTAGCATAGACCCTAGCATTATTTGAATCCAATCTGACAAGTCTTAGTTTAAAATCGTTGTTTAAGCTTTTTGAGCTCTCAACTTTGTTATACGGGACAAAAATTCAAGACGGTAGGGGTACTGCAGACTTTTATCTCAAAATAATGCCGCTACTTCTGTAAAGCGATCCAATAATATCCACGACCCATTGAGACTCACGTAGGAGAAAACAAGGTGTTGGGGGAGAATCGCCCACTCACCCTCTCGCTATCTCACACTCTAGCTGTAATTATCGAGGCTAAGTGAACTCATCCCCTTAGAATTCTCTTCGTTTGGATTCGTTTCAAAATTATTTAAAAATTCAAACGGACAATATTGCACCCAATGGGTTTTACAACACTCCATAATGTTTACATTTCGAAGAAACAATGGTCAAAAACTATTGGTATTGGTCATATTGAATAATGAAGAGAATTTATATATACTTTTTAGATAAAGATATGGGATGCTGCAATACCCGCGAGTTATGTTAGAGGGACCGGATACTGCAGGCGGCAACTTCCGGTTGTGCAGAACATTGTTTACGTATTGTCAACCGCTTCCTCCTTCCGCCAGCTGACAGCGACGATCCGGTCTTAAGTTAGGCTTTGTGTTAGCTGAGCTGAGAAGTATATGTTTTCGTAATATTCTCTAGGATAATTGTGGCATATGTTATTTATCAATGATAAATGTTTATTAATTTTCTTAAATATTATTGGGAAATGTTATAGACACGAAAATGTTAAAACATTTGAGTCGGTAGAGGAGACTTTCTGTTTAACCGTTCTGCTCGGGACTGTACAGATCGGATAACCTAAAAGGACGGGTAAATCGTGGCAACCCCAAAAAATATCAAATGCTCTATAGTTAAACATTTTATTAATACTATATTATTACAATCACATTTTTAGTATGAAATATACTCAGTTAACATTGAACTTTACCGTACTAAGTGATCAAACATGCATTACATACACTACTGAATTCGTAATGTAGAAAGACAAACTCTGTTATGTATTGCACCACCATTTCACATCTTTACATACAGTAGAAATACTGCTTATAAAAAAACAACTTGAACTCTTACCACACACAGCATTAGGTTTTGCTCCTTAGTAACAACATGGCGTTTGAGCTTTACTACGTCATTTTTAATGAAACACTCATTAAAGTAAAACACCTTGATAAGTACTGTTTTCACTTCAACGGTTCGCGTGCAAGAAGTCAAACGAACTGCACTTACCGTCACACGCGGAATGTGTACCGTACACGATGCAGGGTAGTGATAAACTGACAATATTTGACCAAAAAATCACCTGATTCAATTGGCCAATAATTCACTGAAAAAATTCGGGAAGGATATATCTTTTGGTTACAGGAAATCGATAATCGTGTGACCGGAAGTCACACGATTCCTTTCGTGTGAGTGAGGCGGTTAAACCTATTGATCCAGGCCCGGTTAAGAGAGAGCTTAATGTATTATTTCCAAAATCTATATAAATAAAATTAGAGTTTTGTCTGTACATTGCTCAGAATTATTCATTTACTTTTCTTTCGTTAGAGAAGCCGAAACCGGTCTTATCTCTATTTTCGTCTGTTTATAGGTTTGTCTGTGACGCTCCAGGAGGCATTTTACGCCGTCTTCTCCGAAAAAAAAACGGGAGAACTGATTACAATGAAACTTATTTCATTTATTCTCTACATTCCAGAGAAGGTTTGTAAAGGCTTAAAAGTGTCCCCCGACCCTTGAAAAGTAAATAACGAGCATTTAAAAACCCACTTTTTACGCGATATTGGTCGCATTTTGCTTCGGTTTTAAATGAATAGCCTACTGGCAATAAGTAAGTAAGTTTCGTGTAACCTTCTGGCCAAGGTCTGATGTTAGAGTTTTCAGGTCGCACTACTGCCTCTAACGTGACCTAACGACTACTTATGTAGCCGGGACCAACGGCTTAACGTGCCTTCCAAAGCACGGTGGCAGTCTGAGAAATTAAATTTCATGTGTCATGACCGGGAATTGAACCCGGGTTTTTTGGGTGGTAGGCCAGTACTCTACCCACTCAGCTATGACTGCCACAATCAATCTGTGTACTGGCAATAATCAGCTGTCTTTGTAGTTCGAAGATTTAATAGGAATAAAAACGAACAGCTGTTGAATCAATATTGGTTAGTTTGTATTGGTCATTGATTTAAACCCATTGATTTAAACCCCATACTATATTAAAAAGTTATTTTAACGTATAACTAATTTTAATAATGGTATGAAAATTGTATAATCTATTTAACTGTAAAGTAATGCTAAATAATAAAGCTGGGTATTGATTTATTTTCTTTGTACTGATTTTTTTAGGATTTCAGGTATACATTTTGGTATGATAATCTTTCTTCTTTAAACTAAATCATACAACCCGTACAAAGGACGGGCTGTATATAGTTCTGCATATATACAGTGCTCAAAATACTTTGGTCTAGGTAAGGGGTTTTCAATTTTATTATGAGTTTAACTTTTTTTATTTAAAGTGTGTTGCTTTCAATTTAAAGAAGGGAGGATATGGAGAAAAATAACAAGTTATTTTACCTATGTTCACAAAAAGTATCTTTTGCATAAGTGTATCTGTGAGACAGAAATCCATGAGAGCTATAAAATACAATAAGGCTATTATTTATAATTTTTTCACTGTAATGTTTGAATACATTGTTTTAAATGAAAATATTGTCCACCTAATATGACACTGTGCGAAACTGCCGTTTATATTCTTGAACTTCTTTCAGAACAGCCCTGCCAGTAACATTTAGCAATTTGGCACCCAAGATACCGGAGTCCCGCCAAAAGTCGGGCATTTGGCGGCAATTACTCCACGATCCATCATGCTATCAGCAATAGTGCATTAACAAAATTACTTTTAGTCCTATTCCATTTCAAGAATATCCCATCATTATTAGATTTTTCGAAAAAATGTACAATCAGTTGATAAACTAGGCAAGTTCAAATTAGTTTTTAACGTAAAAATGCCTCATAAACGAAAGCTTGGCACTAATAACGTAGAATAAAAAACAAAATTGAAAAGCTTCTATTATAAAGTATTATTTCAATTACTGAAGAGAAGTATACATTTTTTTGTTGGGAAGCACATACTCCATTTGCACCAACTTACCTTGCGTAATACGTCAAAACAGTTAAAGCTGGGCAGTAAAATAAAATTAATTTAATGAAGTATACAGGATAAGTAACACAGATGTAATAGTTTTGATATTTGGATCTGAAAAGATGATTTTGCCTTTGGTATGGTTCCTTTCTAATTAGAATCCATCAAAACCAGTTTTGAATTCAGACCAATATTTCAATGTATTCTTAATTGTACAATTGTTTTCATACTTTCTTCTTTGAATTGAAATAGCACACTAATATTAACTTTTTTCCTATTTTTTTAATATCCCGATATTTTGGGGGGAATTAGACCAATGTGTAGCCTCCCCTACAGTGTCCGACTATGCTCAAGGAGATGGGAGGTGTCAATGTACAATTCACATGGAAGAGCAAACATTAATACAATAATTACTCCTTATAAGCTGGGCTCATGTCGGTGTTGTCGGCGGTCGAGGCGGCCGAGCACCGGGCCAACGTGGAAGCGGCTCTAGGCGCGCGGTATCACCGGTTGTACGCGACCTTTAACTTAACGTTAGGGAACGTGTCTTATCTTGATGATAAGATACCGATGAAATTGATGAAATGGATTTTCAGGGTCCGGGTAGAGGCAATAAGCCTGAACTACAAGCCTTGGTTGAAAAATCAAAACCTTAGCAGTAATAATTGTGGTTTATGTAATTTGAGGGAAATTCAAGATATTTATCATTTTATTTGTAAATGTCCAATTTTGTCCGAAATTAGAAGACAGTATTTATCAAAAGTAGAGTTTACATGGGAGGATTTTTATCTATTGATGAACGGGAGGGACTGGCGTGGCTTGGGATTTTACTTATTAAATGATTGGAAAATTAGGTGAGGGTTGATTTCGGAGTTTAATTTCAACCAAAATTAATAGTTAAAATGTTTAATTTTTATATCTTAATAAGTATGTATTGTTGTTGATTAGTAATTTTAGGAACCAAGTTGGCATAGATCAAGTATATATTGTAAAAATTTTCATTCATTAGTTTGTATTTTAAGTGAAATATTTTGTATTATTATTATTATTGTAATCAAAGTAAGCAATCTGTAGTTGTAAGCGAAGATGCCATCCGAGCAGACAGTCCTGTAGACTATTGCTGTAATCAGTGCAGCAAAAAAATATGTAATGTAAATCGCTGTTATTTTATAGAATTATTTTGTAATAAAGCGCTGTTTTTTTCTTTCTTTCTTTCCTTCTATGCTGGGTGACAGTCGCTTGAGGTTTTTTTTCTTTATTTGGTGCTACCCCGTCTCATGTGATGTTGAAGGCCCACAACGGTGAATAACCCCTTACTAGCTGCCACTCAGTTATACAGAATAAAATAGTTTATTCTTCTAAGAAACTTATTCGTGCCAGGTTCCCATAGGTACCATTATTTATTAATGAGATAAAAATATCGTACTAAAGTTCTAATATGAATACTAACTAAATAAACAAGTAATTTAAAAGGGGTCAACATTTTACTGTCCGACGGATTATTAATACCCCCCTAGAACTAAGAAATATCCATGCTAGAACTCAGAGGCAGGAAGGAAAATCTTATCTTGGCGGTAATGTTATAACCTTTATTGGAACTAAGTTCGACTGGCCGTGGCGACAGTGAGTTTGCGGTATCAAAATTAATTTAACGCCTTCAACAAGTAAAGGCAAAATGTGTAGTTTTAAAGTACGTCGGGGTTATAGTCGTTGAAGGCGCCACTTTAAAATTACGGCTGGCTCATTTCATCAGTTGCCTATCAAACTTAGACAACTACAAATTATTTTAACATTGTGGCATATAATTTGGTGTTTGAATAACATTTAAAATGCCTTTTCAATATTCAGTTTTATGGATTTAATCAAAGACATCACTGTCAACACTATATTGTATTATTTATAATCAAATTATGATAAACGAAAATAAACAATATTTTGAATAACTTCAAAATGTATGTATAGCTTTTAATATTTGTTAGCTTATGAATCATCCTGTGATTTTCAATGTCGTTAAAAAACAAATTTAAATAAAAATTTTAAACACTTGTTGTTGTGCACTTTAATAATTGATTTTATACGCAAGTAGATACATCATAAATATGCACCAGTATAACACATGATTGGCTCAACTTAGATTCCCAGTGCCAATAGTATTGGACAATTTGGCAGCTACGACTAGAAGGCATGTGTCCAAAAATTGCACATTATCATTTTGAATTTCTTACATTAGGACCTATAGTTTGAATTAAAAAAGAAAATTTTGACTGATCCATTTGTTTCCGTAGGTCTAGAAAATGTGGCTGAGATAGCAGAAATATTTAAAATATGTTTCTGTTGTACCTTAATAATAGCATATAACTAATACCTTAAATAACAAATAACACTTATTTTGGACCAATAATACCAAGCCATAGATATTTTCAGAATCAGAAAATTAAACTAGTAATTCGTATGACCATGTAAATATTTTTTGCATCATTAAGCACGGAAAACACACGACAAATGTAACTAGGCCAATACAGTTTAGCACATATATCTGAGTAATCTATAATTTTATAAGAAGAGGTGGTTTCTGTATGTTTGTGGGTTTGTTTGTGGTTTTGTTTGTGGATTTGTTTGTGGGTTTGTTGTGGCAAGTAAACGCGAAAAATACTGAACCGACCGGTTTGAAATTTTACAGAAAGGTAGATCTTAAACTCATGCAACACATAGGCATATTAGTTCCCTTAAAATCCTCTCGGGCTACGCCCCATGAACGTCCTAAGTTTCAATGTTTACATTTTCAAAGAATGAAAACATAAAATTACTTGAATGTCAACAGCTGTGAACACTAAAATTTGACGATCGGGAAGAAGAAGAAAGAGCTGCCGTGACCGTCCTAGGTTTCAATGTTTACATTTTCTACAGCTCAGGAAGAAGAAGAAATTAAATTGATTTTCAGATAAACCGCTGGATCGAAATTAGTGAGTCATTGTTTCTAAATAGTGGAATGGTAGATTTTAAGTTTTTTACCGATGACTGTCTCTACTACGTTAATCCTTATCCTCTTCCAATATTTGACATATGTTACTTTGTCTTGTTGTAGACAATCGTGTTTTGTCATTTTGTAAACAATGAAGGATTAATTAACAATAACTTAAATGTATCAGTAGAGCCTACGAATACCTCTCTACCTTTTTTACCCATGCGAAGTACGGGTACTGTGGCTAGTCAGATATAAATTAAGGCAGTTCTAGCGATGTTAGGGACAACTGAAATCCGCTAGGTCGGCGCTAGTGTCGCTTATTCGTTAAGGATATGGGATTGTTCCGTGCAAGCTCACTGAGTGACCTGTTTAATACAACAACTCCTTTTTTTGTAAATGTTTAAATATTTTTAGACCTCCAAAATATTTTATAAGATTATCGGATCAAAGACGTGAGCTTAAAAAATCATTTTCTATAGTATATAACTTTTTTCTTATTAAAAAATTTCACATAGGTTATGTAAAACAGGTCTGTTATTCATCTACGTTCCCAAAGTTTCATCTCCAAATTATAAATAGTTTTCACACAATCCTTGTGCCAAATTTCTAAATCAATCACCCTACAACTCGAAACATATTCACTAAAAAGTCGAAAAAATCATACCAAGGCATGTTTATGATACAATCAACAAATAAACGATACAATTAATTATATTTTTAAAATATTTTTTTAGCTTGCACCCCCTTAAATTCACATCAGATAAAAATTAGGCTTAAAAAGAAATAATCCCAGTTTTGTTTACTTTTTAACGTAGCAGCTAAACTAACAACTTTTTTCATAGGTCCGGGAATTCCAAAATCTGATTCCTTATTCTCGAAGGATACGTTTATACGGAGCAATTGGCTACATTGGTATTGTTAAATTGTAACATTTGTCTATAGTATAAATTAAATTATAGTTTGGTAGGGACGTGTATTCCTACATTTGCTCGGACGAGTTCGTAATCCAGACATATCGGTCAATTAGTAGATGGGAACGATTAGTTTGGGGGGTTTGTACTAAACAATTGGGGTTTTAACATTTTTCATATATAAATTAATATAAAAACTTAAAATATGATATGAATTAAAAGTAAAATATGTAATTAAAAATTTTTTAGATTTTATCTTTCACCATTAGAACCACCTTAAAACTACACAATTTAGTTTTTAAGGAACTAATCCTTAAAAAAATTCTCTATCTCCAACAGTTAGCGAAATATTAAAAAATGTAAACACAGTACGTTGTATTTTAGGGCTCCAATGTTAATCTTATGGAGGATAAAGAAAAATAAATATTTCACTTATCAATCTATATTTTTTTAATTAAACTTGGTCTTTACCTTTAACATGAAGGTAAACCTTCATAATGTGGTTGAGATCTTATACTTCATAGCTTAAAAATCATAGTTTATGTGTTTATCATTGCAGCTAACCTGCATACTCTTTTCCCATGTTAATCGTAGAGGGAATAGGTAAACCATTTTATTTATGGACAGATGATGATGAAACTTGGTATAAATGGTCAAAATAAAAAGATTTATGCTAGAAATTCCTACTTTCAGTGTTTCTCAAATCAGCTAACCTGCATACTCTTTTCCCATGTTAATGATAAGGAAAATAGGAAAACTCCTTTATTTATGACCTAATGTTGATGAAAGTTGGTATAAATTGTCAAAATAAAAATTGTTTATGCTATGAATGCCTACTTTCAATGTTCCTCACAGCGGCAAACCTGCATATTCTTTCCTATGTTAATCTTATGGAGAGTAGGCAAATAACTAAATCTTATATTAATCGACAGATATTGATGAAACTTGACATATTATATTATTCTCATATTATTCATTTGAATTCGCTGAGTACACAGGTCTGCTGGGACGGGGGTATTTGACAGAATGGTGTTATTTTTTAGTTTTTAGTTTTTTTTTACTTTGTTAGTCAACATACGTTACTCTACATTACTAATACATTACTTTAATTGTACATTATTTTCTAGAAGCTCTTACATGACACTGTGCGAAACTGTTGTCATTTATCTTCTTATACTTCCCTTAGACCAACCCTGCCAGTAACATTTAGCAATTTGGCTCCCAAGATAACAGAGTCCAGCCAAAAGTCGGGCATTTGGAGGTAATTACTCAGTAATGCGTCATTCAGCAATAATGGATTAAGGAAATAACTTTTGGCTATTTTATTTTAATTGAATAAATATACAATACAAAGTCGAGTTAGCTGCGCCATATACCGTATATTTAACTCAACAACGACTCGACCGATGTTAATGATCTTGAACTTTTTGGATTCATCGACACTTAGACTTTGTCTTTTTGGAAAATGTTCACCAAACAATTTTCTTGCTTCATCTGCATTTCCATGGTTTTCTATGCTACTCATAAACCGGTTTGGTTTCGTTGAACTTATTATTATTTTTTTAGATAAAAGGTATCCTGCTCTTGCTTTTGTAATGTGAGTGGTTTATCATATGTTAACATTTTAAATTTTCAAACTACCACTATTTTAAATATGATTAATGAAAAACATATATTTTCCTACAACCGCATTATAACAGTCATATTTCGCACTGTAGGCAAAATGTACAAGTAGTGCGTACATATCCAACGTACCAACGTATCCAACGTACATATCCACCCTAGGGTGGATATGTAACCAGAAAAGCGCATGCGTGGAACGCTCCAAATCTATATGAAACTAACCAATAGCATGCGCTAAGCGTTCAGTCAGCTGATAGACGGTCGCTATTCCTACAACACTAAATTTCGGCTTTGCGCAATGAAACTGAAGTTACCCTAAACATAAAAGTTATGTTTACATTTATACTAATGGGGAAATCAAACATAACCTAAATTACATTATTATTGTAGGAAAAATCATATGTGTAATACTAGTGCGAAGTGTCATGGCCGCCCTCGAAGTTTTGGCAACACTCTGCTGACGCTTTGTGCATCCATATGAACCTCTCATGCGATATGTCATCGTTTGCACCCTTGTTACACAGATAGCTATTACTAATTAGATCTTTAGGTGATAAAGGTAGATACAAAAGTTTGATAAAGATTGACATTTTTTTAATTGAAATTTAATTTCATCTCATTTACATACATAATTTATATGTGATAAATGTCTGTAATCACAAAAAGTAAGTAACACATCCAATTTTTTAAGGTAAATACCATATGTTGGTTTTATATATTGGTTATTTTTATGGTATATAATATTATAGAAGAAAATAGCTCTGATTATAAATTTTAGGTAACATCAAAATATCGTATACTTAAAAAAACTTATTTTTTACTGTCTTCCCTTATACATAGTATAAGGATAAAGTTATTTTCGTCAACATTTTTGAGTTGAGAGTGATTCCGTTTTGAGACTAACTGAATCCAAAAAGTGGTTTTCAGACTAATATCTGCCTGCCTGTCCGTCTAAAGACCCCGAGCCGACACTGATCGTCTGCTTTTTAGGTAACACGGGAGCACATTATCCTTATCATACCTTTCCTTACCCTATCCTTACCTATCCTTATCCTTTACTATCCTTATCATACGAGATACACACGTATCTTGCGTCGCCCTAGCTAACCGAAGCTCATAAAAGTATTTTTTAATTTTATATTTTTTAACTCACATCTGCTTTTTTGGTATTATTAATCTGGGAAATGTGGAATCAAAGCATGCTTAGTATTTTGAGTTCAATGTAGTCTGGTTTACTTTCAAATAATTGTGAAACACAGAGGGATTACATTTTATATTTCTAGTAAACTTTATGAATGATGATAAACTCTATCATGGTCGTGTTCTTTAACATAACTAACTACTTTAAATATTTAAATACTTAATACGGTTAAAATTTACAATTCCCTTTCAAGAAATTTCCTTTTGGAGAAACTTGCTTGTCTCTAGAATTTTTTAATGTTTAATAATTTTAAGGGTAGTTTACTCGTAAAATCCTAAAAAGTATTGCAAAATACAAATTTATAAAAATACACCCTAACGACTTTGGTTAAGCCTTTATGGTCTATACGTATTAAGGTCCCAAATAATATGAAACTATCCGTATGTCTATAAAACTAAAGGTTCATACAGTGTGATCAATAAATTTTCAGAACCACTTGACATTCACCAATAAAGTCAGTTGAAAACCAATAAAGTTCAGAACAATCAGCTGATCCAGAGAAGAATTAAATTTACTAGCCGTGGTAAACTCAGTATGTTGTCCAGGAGCGTTCAATGTTATTCTTATTGAGAATATAAAAACAAATTCCTCGTTATTTCTGAACGTTTTTACGTGAATCCTGGTATGCAGTTTACGGTCACAACACCCAAAAAAACATTTAAGGAGTACCAAAAGGTTGATACTACCTGAGCAGGATATTGATTATGCTCGAAACAAATTCTAGCCATTGTTGTATATTGTTGTTAGTTTGATAAATTAGATGATTATATTTGAAAAAATATTAAACTTTAAGTAATATGATATTAATATTAAAGGTAAGGTAAGGTAAGGGTTGTGGGTTTTATTTAATTAAGGGATAGAGTAAATATGAGTCATGATACCGGTGTCACAACAATTGTCAAACTATCTACCAATCATCCTTAAGATATAAGGTATCACCAGTAGTTGTCATTATACGTTCAAGAGTCGTGGTCTTCGATGAAAGTCCCGGGCGTTCTTATTAAAACGTGACGTATATTAGCCTCATTAGGGCACCAGGCGCAACCAAACCTTCCATTAGGGCACCAGGCGCAACCAAACCTTCCATTAGGGCACCAGGCGCAACCAAACCTTCCATTAGGGCACCAGGCGCAACCAAACCTTCCATTAGGGCACCAGGCGCAACCAAACCTTCCATTAGGGCACCAGGCGCAACCAAACCTTCCATTAGGGCACCAGGCGCAACCAAACCTTATAACTGATTATGCTAACTTTCAGTGATCTCGCAATATATTTTAGAGTTATATTTAACACAAATTTAATCTCCAAATATAAATTATTTTTAAATATGTACAATTAGTACTAAAGAAGATCGAATAGGGATTTTTAAGTGCACTCCAGGTTGAAGGAATATTTATTCACTATACTTAATATTTAATATGTTGAAATGAGTTTATTTTTATTATAATGAGATAATCTTCAAAACCAATACAGGTAAGCAACAAATGTAATATAAGCGTAACTTAAGCTATTTATACGCTATAGCATGTTAAACATTAACGTTAAGAATTGTGTTTACTGAATCTTTTTCAACCTTTCAATCCATTTTACCTATTTTTTTTGATTGTGACATTTGATTAGGTATGTGCGGCATAACATTTTGAAGTTAAAAGTTTTTTTTTGCAAAGTTAGACTATGCAAAGACAATATTGCTTACTAGCTTGGAACACCTCACTCTCGTGAACGGTTTTACGTAATTTTATACATTTTCCAGTTAATGAAACTGTTTAATACACTTTGTATTTTGCATCAATTTTTGTTTTTTTATACGATTTAGTTGACTGAGTACCATAGTCAAAATAAATGTAAAATTATTTTGTGGTCAGTTTGCAACATAAACAGCATGCTTCTTATTAGTTCTTCTTTAATGACACCGTTTTTAGATGGTCTGGCTTCATAAATATTGTCACAAACATCTAACATGAACTCAACAAAAAAATCGCTAGTTTTCGCCCGTTCAAAGAATTGCCACCCTGATATGCCAACGGGCGACGTTATCAAAATCCTTGGTGTTTTTATGGCCACGCATTCGCTACGATTGAAAAATCCTATACAGTATATATATTGTTTAAATATATACAGAACCCATGCCGATGCCAGTTTCAACAGAAAGAATGTTAGGAGTTTGAAACATCCCTCGCCGAGCGTCCATTTAAACACAAGGTGTGTGTAACAATTGATAAGAAAATCTAGTACAGTACATAACGTGCAATGAGGAATACATTCAAGTTAATATTGGTCGGCGCCGCTGTTCTAGCAACCTACGTTCTGAGTGAAGAGTCGGGGTGAGTTTATTGCTTAAAATAAGAAACCATTAATTTAGTTAAGGTTCAAAATTCTGAATGTCTATATATCTCTATCATAAAGATATTAATAAGTCACCAATGCATGCAAATATGAAAAAATCATCTACAAAACCAGGGATTAAGTAAAATTGCTAATAAAATAATAAACAGGACACAAAAACAACAAATAACAATGAAGGGGAGAGTTGCCTATATCGTACCGCTTTTTACATTTTAATTTTTCTCTTCAGTATGGCTTGAATTATTCTCAAATAATATATTACAACATGTACTCTATTTTATATAGAACCATTCCATATATTTTTCATACTGAAATGTTGATTAATATAATTACTATGAATATTTTTTCAAGCCTTTACAAGTGGTACAATTTAGGAGACTAGTTCCTAAATCGTACCGGTAGGTTCCTAAATCGTACTTCCATTAAAATAACAGTTTTTTGAATAAAAAAGTTATATTAAAAAATAAAGTAATATTTAATTAAGATTTAAAATTTAACTTTATTAGTTGTAACTTACACTAAAAATACAACAATTATAGTACAAAACAAGTCATTGAGTGTCAAGATCACACTGTACATCTAAAAATAGTAAATGATAATGAAAATAGTAATAACAATTAATTATGTTCCTTATAAAGTATAAATCAGTGCAAATAAATGTTCTCCAACCAATTACTTACACTTTTTATAATCTACTGAAAATTATAGAATGAGGTTAAAACTAATGATCAATAAATTTATATAGGGTACATTTTTGGTTTACTCTCATACATTTTTTATCAGGATTAAATTTGACTTCACAATAAACACAAAGGTATTTTGTATTCTTAGGCTTAACCCCAGCACATCATCATGGACCCATTTATTACATAATGAACATACCTTGAACCATGTCTTCAATTACTGACACTTCACAAATGGCACAAAACCAATCTACAGCATCAACTTCTATTGACACTGAAGATGAAGTAGTGGGCTCATTCTGTCAAACCTTCTTAGTTTATTCACCTAATTTAATACCCGGTGTACCAGGAACTGAAAAAGAAGTAGATGGCTCATTCTGACTCACGTTATTAGTTGTAACATCTATGTTTAAAAAAAAATATTTTTGTTTTTTGTTAGGTCTAATTTCTTTACCACTTGACTCACTTTTGAACGAGCTATCAACTTTTTAAGTTCTCTTACTTTTTCTAGTGCTACCTGAAGATCATTGGCCATATGCAGTTCATTTTTATATGGGCTGCTCATAAGTTCTACAGCTTTTTGTGAAACACACAAAAGGTGTGTCACTGATAGTTAAATATCTTTACACCATAAAAGTTAGTTAATATTAAAAATTATTTAGTAAATTAAATAGTTAAAAATCAAAATATCGGGCTTGGAATGATATGGTTGCCCAAATCGTACCGGTATGATTTGGGCAACCATTGGCGGTACGATATAGGCGACTGGGCATCTAATCAAACATAACCTTATTTCTGACCTAAAATAAGAGCTACAACGTGGTCTGCCATAACAAAATAAAGCAAAATAGTCATGATTAAAGGATGTATATGGTATATATAACAAATCTTACTTCAACGATAACTATGGCATTACGATTAACAGCTGAAAACTCCATCAATGTATGGCAAAACACAAAAACTCGCCTGAATTAACAAACAATATATCTATCAACACAAAGTCTGTTGCTCTCTTACCACGCCACTAGATAGTTTCTTCGTTTTCCGCCAGAGCTCTCCAAAAACACTAATTCTATTGAAATTCGCGGTGGTACGATTTAGGAGGTGGTACGATATCGGCTACTCTCCCCAACTATGCAACATTATTTGGGTTGTGATAATTTTTACATTTATACATTTAATGTATTTTATAGAAACGTACTGACGGCACACAGAAAGCCAATTCTATACAACCTGATACACTATTCGACCCTGAAAACCCATAAGAGTTTATTAAATACATTCATTGGTAAAATTGGTATTTTTACTCCATTTATGTGCAGAAGCTACGAACAAGACTATTTGTCCAATTTTCACGACATTTGGTTTGTAGGTAACAATCTACGATATCTTAGAGACTTTATTTTGAATATTTGATCTCTAAGGGCATTTAAACCCTAAATAAAAAACACATGAAATAATAATTTCTTAAAAACCATTAACGATTTTAGTGAATATAAAATATAATAAAATCTTTTTTTCCCGCGAAAACAGTAATTTTATAAAAATAATTTGGCTATCACCATAAAAACCAGCTTAACAGCTTAATAAATTAGTATTGTTAATCATTAGTCTACTACTAACGGTTCCAGAGAAAAGGTAGGTTTAAAGTCTTTGGAAAACACGGTATATTGTGTTAGAGCGCTCAATGTTATTCTTATTTAGAATATTAAAAATTCAATGTCTACCGTATGTCCATAAAAGTTGTTATGCACTGTAAGGTCACATCACCAAAAAAAAAAAAAAACGCTCAAAAAGCTTGGTATTACGAGGGGGGCAGGTTGTCTCCCTCCATGAAATCCTAACAATTAATTTAATTTAGTTTTTCAGATTTGTAAAAAGCAGATGATTATGTTTAAAACAACACACTAATAAAAGGTTATTCCGTTAACTTTAAATAATAAGATAGTTTTATTAAAGATTGTCATTTTTAAATTTACTTAGGAGAGAGAGTACGCGTCAGTCCACTGATACAGTTTCTTAACTTGTTGAAAAAACAATGAATGTTAATAAAATATTCGTACTATATTGAAACCAAATTTAAAACGATGCTTTAAATTATCAGTCTACGGCATGTGTTTGCAGAGAAAACTTAAATTCACGATACCCACGGTAAATGGACTATGTTATTTTAGAGTGGTCCCATATTATTCTAACAGAGAAAACTGTAAGGGCACTTAAAGAATACGGATATAAAATAAGTTATGATTAAGACCAAATTTGGTAGAGACGTGTATTCCTACAAATGCTCGGACGAGTTCGTAAACCAGATATATCGGTAAATGTAAACGGGTAGTTTGGGGGTGTTTTGTACCCCGAAATGGGGTTTTTTGCGTTTTTCAATGTAATTTTTAAAAATTTCTAGTTTTATATTTCACCATTGGAATCAGATTAAAAACTACCTAATTAAGTTCCTTAAAGTTTTTCTCTATCTCCAACGGTTACCGAGATATTAAGAAATCTAAACACAGTACATTGTATTGTGGGGCTCCAATGTTAATCTTATGGAGGATAGTGATAAATTAATATTTCCCATATTAATCAATATTTTTGGATACAACTTGACATTTAGTTTCATGTGGTTGAGATCTATCCATTTATGCTTAAAAATCATAGTTTATGTGTTTATCATGGCAGCAAACCTGCATACTCTTTTCCCATATAAATCATATAGGGAATAGGCAAACTCCTTTATTTATGGACAGATGTTGATGAAAGTTGGTATTAATGTTAAGATAAAAATTATTAATGGTAGAAATTACTACTTTCAGTGTTCCTCACAGCAGCTAACCTGCACACTCTTTCTATCTCAAATTGCTTTTAAATGGCGAAGGTATGTGTCAGTTAACGAACACTGTTCATGTAACTTTACCATAGCACCCGTATCAATTTGAACACCAGTCTAAATAGATATAATCAGCTCTCTTGAAATTAAACAACGTTATCAGCGAACAAGCCTGTACTACCTCATTCGTTGTAAACAACTTACACTCATTTCAAACATAACTTGGCTTAGAATTGTATAGTTTTATATTTACCTGCAGTTACAGACCGTACTTACACTATATATAAATTGATAGCTATTTAAGTATGAAAAAAGATAAACTAAGTTTTGTGAACATAAAATATCTCCTCAAAATGTTTAAAATATAATCTTGAGTAGGCAGCCGCAGTTTGGCATTTTCAACAGATAAATGTGTTCTGTTGTGATTTGTAATGCATGTATATAACAAATAACCTTCTTAAAATAAATAACCTAAAGAATTATTATAAAAACCAAGAACCTAACAACCTAAAACGCGCGTGTTGGTCATAGAGGGCTACAAGCACGTTTTTGGTTAACTGCATGGTACCAGGATATCAAAATAAATTGTAACATGCGTAGGATTACATTCTTTGGTCAATTATTGAAAATATCTAATTTTATAAAACTATTTGAAAATAATTTCTTTGAAAAAAATATAATAAAATATTACAACTGTGGTCCTAATAGGCTCCCAGAGCATTACTGTTTTTTTTTTTTTATTAAAAAATCATTATTTAATATTTTAGTTTTTTTGTTTAGTTTAATTACTAAATATTTCTATTACTATTTTTTGTCTAGGAAAACAATCACCTCTTACTGCTAGATTACTTTAATTATAATTTTATTAAAATAAAAATAAATTTATTAAATAATTATTTACATAATAAAATTTAATGAAAAAAATAAAATCTGGCAAAATAAACTTTATAATACATTTGTACATATATATTTGAAAATATCTATAAATTATCAAACATATTCAAACTAATTCATAAAATATATATTCAAAGTATTTTATTTTTTATTTATTTTTTTTTATAAGGTCTAGGTGCTATAAAACTACTACAGGTTTGGTTTAGGATCTAAAATTATTTGTGAAATTCTTTATAATTATTTATTCCTTATAGAAAAAAAATCATTGAACTCATCGGCTAAAGATTTTGGATCGTCAACATCACAGCCATTTATTTCTAGGCAGAACTTTCTTTCATTAGTACTCTGGTCAGTTAGATCTTTTATTACCTGCCATATACTTTTTCAATTACCTTCACATTTTTTAAACAGTCTAAATAAAACACTTTTTCAGTTCTCTAATTTCAGGCTGAAATATATTCATGTATTTCAGAAAAAAAAATAATTTGCTATCATTTGGATGAAGATTGACCTTCCTAAATAGTTTATTTTTTATGATAATTTTCATATGGATAAATTATTCATCCACGGTTAATTTTTTTATATTTATTGCTTATAACCAATTGTAATTTACCATATGTAACTAAAATAACAAGAGTTTCATGAAACACATAAAATGCTAAGGATAAATAATTTTTGTTGTAAAATATAGTCTAGTTAGGGTTTTCAAGAAGAATGTTTAACATCAAAGACAACACGATAAGCGGTGTGAGACCCAGAAACTGTTTGGATGTATATAAAGTGTGTAAACAATCGCATACATAAGAAAACCATAGATTGTCAGCTCAATTATTTAGTATTTACAATAAAGTATATTATAAATTCATAACGGAGTTGGTTATTAATTTGTCACTATCTTTTATTTGAATTTTCCAACGCGTTTGTGTTTTAACTACACTACGTTTCTGGAGGTGGAGAAACGCTTCCGTTTTCAAGTGATTACCAATAATTTACATTAAAAATAGAAAATGTAAGTTACAGATTAGATAAATCATTTTGAAAATACTCTACTTATCTACCATTCACAATTTGAAAAATATATTGATGACACAACAAATAACCACAACAATCCGCCTCCAAGCTTGTGAGGCGACACAAGATAGCGTGCGTTTAGAACGAGAGTTGGAGTGTTGTTCTTATAACTACTAATAAAGGTTAAGCCTTTTTCCTTTATTTATTTGAATCATTTTAGCAAGTTTAAGGGGATCAGGAAATTCACATTTAATGGTTAAAACCTTTGAGCAATGTAACCACAGACCTGCCGGGATAATCTATGTTTTAGACCAAAACACTGCATACCAATAAACTTAATATAACTCTTAGGTGTGTTCAGAGTTGAATGGTGTTTGGAACAAAATATGGATATACTGTTAAAGTGTATCTTTGTACCAAATTTCATAAAAACTGAATCTTCGGTTTGGCCCCTGGATCGTTGCTGTGTTCTAAACATAAATCAATTTATTATAAGCAGGGGTTCTCAAATAATTGGAAATTTCCAATCTCTTCCATAGTTAAAAAATACAGAAGTAAATAATGTTCATCCAGATGGATACTATGGAAAGAGGGAGAAAGTAAAAATCATTAAAAGTGAATGACTGTCCTTTTAGAATGTTATTATGGTTTTGGGAAACGGAAAAAATAATGGGAGAGGTTTAAAAAGTAAGTATGCAATAGATATTTTATTGAGTATAGTTCATGGAATTATGATTTTATTCAAAATTTATAATATTTAAACAGTAAAGAACCCACCCTCTAGGTCTAGAATAAACTTCCAACGGAATAACTCAATAATTACAATACAGAAGTATCTGTTGAAATACTTCTTACATGTTATAGATTCTTAAATCAGTTATATTAAGAAATAAATCTAAGTATACAAAATATTATCAGGTCTGTAAATTGACAAAAGTTTTAATTTTTAATTTGAGATTTGGGGTAGTTTTTCTCGTGAACAAATATTATTTATAACAATATTTTACTTTTTTCATGCTCCATTAAATAATTGATTTTAAAATATAGAATTATGATATAAATGTAAGGAATATTAAAACCCTGAAAATGCTTTATATTTTATTGAGGCTATTTTGTTACTTTATTCAGCACCTGTTTTCCTTAATTTATTTCGTAGTTGTTGCATCCCAAAAGCCTATCTCAATATTTTACCATCCTTATTGTTATTATTATTCTTATTGACTACCTCACTAGTTCACATCTATGAAATGTCAATGACCTTTGTTTCATTATGCATGATGAATTTCAGGTGCTCGCTCTAATTCAGGCAAGTTCTTTAGAGCAACATTGGCTTAGCTTACTAAGGATACAGAACTTTATTATTATTGTGAGAGGTAGTGTATACAGTATATGCCTACCACAGTATACAGTATTACCTAATACTGGCTAGTAACTCAGCCACGACGAAGCCAGGATTTTCAAGTTGTGGAAGGTCGTATCGCTCTTGAAGAAAGGACTGGACGAATACAGTCCTTTGTTATGTAAGGGGTTTACCTCCACGGTTCATGGAACCGTACTTAGATGGAAATTAGGTTAAAAATAATTGACTAAGTCCTATATATATATCCTATTTGGCTATTTTAGAGCTTACCAATAGGCCAATCAATTACAAAAATACGATTCAGTAGACTTTTAAACCTATCTTGATTCACAGATCCTTTCACTCTTTTACGTTAAAAATAGAGGTTTGCTTGTGGAGCTCCTTCCAAGAATCCTTCAGTGGGCTTAGGATCTACTTTGAAGAACTCTCAGAGACCTGAAGAAATTCTTATTGTTGTCGTTGTGAGCCACTTATTGTTCCTTTGAAACACAAATAAGGTCATGTTTTGATACACAAAGTAGTTCACGAACAAATACGTTGGCCAAACCTAACTCAAGCAGTCACGTAAAAAACTCACCGAACACACAGCACACACGTGAAACTGAACAAACGTAGAAAACCTACTGGGAGGAGTCGCGTTTTTTTACTATATTAACGTTAATTTTTGTATATACAACTTTCGTAATAAAATCTTTTGAAAATTCAAGGCTTCCTCATTGATATGTAATAGAATTTCAATATTCAACTTTTTATCTGATGGTTAACACGAGCACTACCACAAATCCTCTTGTGTTCCAGACTGCGGATATGTCCCGTGTTCAATCCACTGCTGCTAGCAGGCACATGCTCAGCCAAGTACTCAGACCCGGCGGCTTTGTTGACACAAGGCGTGTTCCTGAAACTAGCGGAGGCTGACTGCGAGCTGGGCAACCCCTGCCACTACCCACCCCACTACAGCCCCGCAGACTGGGAGGAGTTCGACTTCATCGTCGTGGGAGCAGGGTCCGCGGGCGCCGTGGTCGCCAACAGACTGACGGAGATCGCTGGGTGGACGGTCCTTCTCATTGAGGCAGGAGGAGACCCGTCAAAGACATCGGAGGTTCCTTCCTTCCACACTGTTGAATTTCTCTCAGACAAAGACTGGAGCTATAGAACCGATCCTCTAGAGCCTTGTTGCTTGGGCTTTGAGGGTAACCAGTGTAATTATCCAAGAGGAAAGGTACTAGGTGGCTCAAGTATACTGAATTCTATGTTCTATTCTAGAGGAAATCCCAGGGACTATGATGGGTGGGAGTGTGATGGTAATCCAGGATGGGGATTTCAAGATATACTTCCATACTACAAGAGGCTCGAGGACGTGAGACCGTCCCAGCTCAGGAGTTGTCCAGATTTTCCAAAATACCACGGAGAATTTGGACCGTTGAAAATTGAATATTACAACGTAGACTCGATTAAACCTGTAGGTTTCCTATTCGAAAATGGGTTTAAGGAAATGGGTTACTCGTTTAACCCTGATAGCACAGGAAGGTTTCAATCCGGGTTCACTAGAATGCTAGGAACTTTGGAAGATGGAAGAAGGTGTAGCACCGCAAAGGCTTATTTGTCTACGATTGTTGATAGGCAGAATCTGAAAGTGTCGAAATACTCGTTGGTTACTAAAATACTGATAGATCCCATAAAGAAAGCTGCGTACGGTGTAGAGTTCACTGACGGATTTGGTAGAGCCGTGAGGGTTTTGGCGAGGAAGGAAGTGATTGTGTCCGGAGGCTCGATCAACAGTGCTCAGCTGCTGATGTTGTCTGGCGTTGGTCCTGCGGACCACCTAAATGAGATGGGGATACAGGTGATTGCAGACTTGCCGGTCGGGGAAAATCTCCAGGACCACCCACTGTACTACGGTGAAGTGTTAGCCCTCAACTTTGACTATTCTCCTCAGGACACTATAATAAAAGATTCGTTTGACTTTCTCATGAAGAAAAAAAGTCCATTGTCTGGAATAGTTTTGGACAGTTTCAATGGTTTTATAGACACTAAAAATACCGGCATGGACTATCCAAATGTACAATTTTGCTATTCAATTTGGCCCAAAAACGATACTGTTGGACTCCCACTGTATTTAGAAAAACTGCCTCTCAAAAAAGAAATCATTCAACAATATTTGGATATAAATGCACATTCTTGTGTCGTAATTTATAATACCGTACTGTTAAACGGACAAAGCAGAGGGCGGATAAAACTCCAAAGTAGAGATCCTAGGCAGTACCCGACCATCACGACGGGCTACTTCTCAGACCCGAGGGATGTGGACACGTACATAGAAGCAATTAACTTTGTGAGGAGGTTCGCGCGGACCGCGCCGTTGAGATCTGCGGGGGCGACGTTACACGAGATCAGACCTCCAGGCTGCTCGGGGTTGCCGTTCGACTCCCGAGCCTACATGGAGTGCTGCCTCCGTCATATGACAGGCACCTTGTACCACCCCGTGGGCACGTGCACAATGTCACCCTCCGGCGTGGTTGACCCCCAGCTGCGGGTGTACGGTGTGGACAGACTAAGGGTAATCGACGCGTCTGTCATGCCGAGGGTCACCCGAGGAAACACCAACGCGCCGACCATCATGATAGGGGAGAAGGGCTCCGACATGATTAAGCACCGGTGGTTCAGCAGCCCGTACAATGCCGCAGACTGCTTCAGAGATACGTTTGCCTCCTGACACTTGAGTAGATTGTGCACTAGCTTTAAATGACCTGATTCTGAATATTAATTTTACTCTATTATTGTTCAACCTTTCAATTTAATATTTATGACACTTTTTATTGATTTTATTTCAATACCCCTCCTCTTGAATGACTGCTAGGTAGCATCCTAACCTGAACAACTCTATTCAATTTGTCGCTGTTGAAATATTGGTATGACTGAACGTACTGCAAGCTGAAAAAAACTACTGTTATACAATTAAAAATAGTTTCTGAAATTTTTAGCTAGCTTGAAGAAGGAAAATGACTGTCATTACTCAATTTAAGATTTAGTTTAATCCTATGATCGTTTTTATAGGCGCTTTAAAACCGTTATATAGGTTGGGAGTTAGAAAATATACATGCATAACAAGTTTTATGTTGATACGAAACAGGAATGAGATTAGATCTTCAACTGAAAATATCTTTGTATAAAAAATGACTTGGTTTCAGGAAATGATGATGATATTTCATACATTACTTGGAAAAAACTTTATGGAAGTATACATAGATAATGATTTAAATAAAACGTTAATCAAAACATTTCTCTATTTATACCTTTTGAGTTTTTTATTTTACATGTATTCACATAGTAAAAACTTATTTTAAACCAGTTGTTTCAAGGTAAAATTACAAAAAAAAGTAACAACTCTAAATTTATTATTTTGAAATTTTGGTAAAAGTATTTTAGATTAACGTATCCCAAATGTGGCTCATGAAATGTATTAGAGAAGCAGTAGAAGTAGTTCACAGAAACGGAGGATTTCCAAGCCTCCTTCATGGAACTACAGGAAACTTGAACTTCTACCAAGGTCCCGGGCGTAACCGTCACTATTTGGGTCATATGAATAGCTCATTTTTTCATAGGAAATTTGTTAATATAACAATAGTTGGCTATAACATTTTTGAATTATACTTTCTTCTCTTTTTATTGTTTAATTTCATGGACGTGGAGTAAATGAAGCTAAACGGTATCTTCATTAAGTTTAGTCTGATCTTATTTGAAACATACTATTTACTAAACTAATTTAACAATTGTTTACATAATAATAATATAACAACAGATTTATTTGTTTTTTGGGAATGTTATTAATTGATATTTTCAAGATTCAAGATGTTTATTTTCCATAATAAAAAAGTACAATTTTGTCATAACAAACACAATATTAATACAGGAAAATCCTCACAAGACTACGCGTCTGAGTGTGAGGATGAGCCGAACAGTCTCTCATTTAATGTTTAATGAAAATAAACAACATACATCTAAATATTTTAGTGTCTGGAGGGGAAAAATAAATATAATCCTATTGCTGCTATTAATGTGAAGAAAAAAGAAAAAAAATACAATGAACAGCGTAAAAGTGTGTCACCAGAACAAAAGGTAGCCAAATTGCAAAGGTGAAATATGAAAAGAAGAAGTTGTTGAGTAGGACTTGAAAAGATAAGTCATGTAAGTTAACGAAATTTAAAAAAAGAATGAAAATTATTGGAGTCACTAGATTCGAATATAGTCAACCACATTACACATAAGGAGAAACAATAAGTTGTTCTGCAGCCACGGAACCGATACGGAGCAGCCACTCCTCCACTTTTCGCTTAAAAATAGCGAGACTGTCTCCCTCGGCCAATAAAATCTCGCAGGGAAGATTACGGTAAAGCTGATGTGCTAGATAAAAAGAATTGAATAAATTTGCTCTGCGGATTAATTTAGGAATTCGAAAGCCAACATTTTCCTTCCTTCTGGTTTCATAGTGATGCGTAGTTATGGTAAAAATAGAATTTTTGTTTTCTTTTATATAAATTAGCAAAGTTTTCAAAAAGAGTTGCCTAATATTAAGAACGGGAAATTCAAGAAATAGCAAATTGGTTGGATATCTCTGGTTTTTGTGTAGGATAGTTTTTATAATGGATCTCTGGGATACTGCCAAAGGTTCCAGCATATTGTCTTGATATTGTCTTATCGTTTTATTCTTGTTATTCACTATGCCGCGACCCAGAATAAATAACCTTTCACAATGAAGCCGTAATGCTATTCTACTTCAGAACATGGCCAATCTTAAAAGTTAACATGTATTTACTGTCAGGCGTTACGAAGTTCGCCGGGTCAGCTAGTGTGTAATATAAGTTTTATGAAATTATCAATACAATTACAAATGTCGGAATGCAACCATTTTGACCTAGCAGAATGCTAGGATGGATAACATTATATTTATAAGCAGTATGACGAAAACAATATTTCCAAGGTTAAACCTTCAAAATTTGTTTTCGTCATACTATAGCTCAAATTTGTTTTCGTGAATTGAATTGAAATGTGCAGTTTGACGAAGATATAATTTTTCAAGCGAGCCAAAAGTGTCTATTTCATCTTCACTCATTGTTAGACCTCTAAAAGCAAAAATGACCTCTTCTTGACCTCGGATGAAAAAGTGTCCCTTAAGGGCAAAGTGTAGGTACAATTTCACGTGTTCATTGCTTTTCTTAAAACGTCCTTACCTCAACAATAAACTAGTCTGTGGAGTATTATGCACAGTACTAAAATCGATTGCTATCCAACTTAACGTCACAATTTTTAAATTTCACGTTTTACCAATAATTATTGTTTGTACTTTATTCTACAATAGAGTTACAATATGTAACTAACAATAATTATTGATACATGAGATTAGCGGAGACATGAGTTTTTTTGGGTTTGCTTCACACTTTCAACGTATAAATATTAAGTTTAAAAAAATATTTTTTTTTATTTAAGTAATTTAATATTGCCATGACATTGGTTACATAAATATCTCGTCGCAGCATATCTGCGTATTCGGTAAATTAACAAATCAATAATATAATAACAATAAGATGACAAGTTTTATCAATGTCTGTCAATAAATATGAGAGTTATTTGCCTATTCTCTATAAGATTAATAAGAGAAAGAGTATGCAGGTTTGCCGCTGTGAACATTGAAAGTAGGTAATAATAACATAAAAAATTTTTATTTTGACAGTTTATACCAAATTTCATCAACATCAGTCAATAAATAAAGGTGTTTTCCTATTTTCCTTATGATTAACATGGGAAAAGAGTATGCAGGTTTGCTTATGTGAGGAACATTGGAATTAGGCACTTCTAGCATTTAAAGTTGTATGTTAACCATTTATACCTAGTTTCATCAACATATGTCCATAAATAAAGGAGTTTGCCTATTCTCAAAAATGGTATTCAGGTTAGCTACCATGATAAACACAAACTATAATTTTTAAGCATAGATAGATAGATCCTAACCATATGAAGCTAAATAACAAGTTTAATCCAGAAATATTGGTTGATAAGTGAAATATTAATTTTTCCTTATCCGCCATAAGAATAACATAGGAGCCCCAAAATACAACGTAGTGTGTTATATTTTTTAATATCTCGGTAACTGTTGGATGTAGAGAAAAACTTTAATGAACTAGGTTGTGTAGTTTTTCAAGTTAATTTCTAATGGTAAAAGATAAAATTAACACTTTTAAATTTCGTACCAAAAATGCAAAAATATTTTTTTTAGTACAAAACCTACCCGTTCTAGTTGAATAACATGTCCAGATTACGATCTCGTCCGAGTAAATGTAGAGATAAAGGTTTTTACCAAATTTGGTTCATTTTTACGAGAGTTATCATGCTCAGACACACACACACATACACAATCATACATAAAAATTTTAACGACTATTTTTATGGTCTCTGGGCACCTCAAAACAAAAAAAATAACATGGTCCCGGGCTTAAGTCTTGCCATGATATGTATAAAAAAGGACATATGGTAATGGCTTCTTTCCTATGGGAAATTCACAAAAATGTATTTACTTCTCTTTGAAAATAGCTTGGATCATGGATATGTCCATATGATCATTGGAATGTTTTCCATTACTGAATGATTGATGCGCACTACTAACACTTCCTCCCTTAATAATGAATGAACCGGCCAATTTCAGCAATCCAGCCACCATTAATTTGTCAGAAAAATCGTCACATGTTTTCTAAAAGTGTAGCGGTTACCTCAAATTCTGTAGTTAGACATCTCTTATTAAAAACAGAAATTACTTTATGCAGTCTTTCGTGTATCACAAGACACTAGGATAATCTAGTTTGTGCTTATAAACTTTCTGAGGTGTATTTTTTTAACAATACAACCTAATATATTCGTTTTAATTTAAGTGAGTAATGAAATCACCTATGACATTAGGATTTATATATTTTTCAAAGGTTTTATGTGTTTAGAAATTTTGAAGCAAATCGTAGACAGTGAATAATATAGATAAAATTTTCATATGCAGATACAAAAATTAGCACAGTTTTGGGATTTCAAAATAATAATTTCTCATAGTAAAACCACAATTTTAAACTTGGCTTTTTGTTTGCAAAATCTGAAGGGATATATCAGTTAGGGCATTACTTTACTCGAGAATTTCCAAATCATTAAACATCTGGTAAAAGTTTACTTCCCCTGATCACCGTTGAATGCTCTTGACTTTGTCAACTGCTTTCATTATACGCCATTCATTTACGCTTTACAAAATACTTTTTGTCATTCTACTTCAAAAACAGCTGTTCTAGATACATGTGTTAAAGAGAAAAAGTTGTTATTCTCCTTCCTAGTACCAAACCTATAATTATTGTGATGCTATTTTAAATATTTAAAGATAATTGTTAATGATACTTACGATTTGAGGTTAGCATTCGATAATAAATAATCGATAAAGTATCTGCAACAATCACCAGCGATATTTTTTGCATTTGTGAAACTGATAATGAATTATTAAATCAATGTATCAAATGGTTGAGGTTCTTAAACTTGCTTTTAAAAAGTGACCTTTTTTAATGCTTCCTATGGAACTTCATGTATCCCGGTTTCTTTTCATAAATTGGGAGTCTGTGGGATTTTGAAAAATGTATTTAGAATCTAGTGTTGTACATGTGATTTTTCTCTTGTGGAATTTTATTTTCTCTTTTAATGAACATCAAGCATTCAAAAATGAATATAGATAAAATTTTTATATGCAGATACAAAAATTAGCACAGTTTTGGGATTTCAAAATAATTATTTCTCATAGTAAAACCACAATTTTAAACTTGCCTTTTTGTTTGCAAAATCTGAAGGGATATATCAGTTAGGGCATTACTTTACTCGAGAATTTCCAAATCATTAAACATCTGGTAAAAGTTTACTTCCCCTGATCACCGTTGAATGCTCTTGACTTTGTCAACTGCTTTCATTATACGCCATTCATTTACGCTTTACAAAATACTTTTTGTCATTCTACTTCAAAAACAGCTGTTCTAGATACATGTGTTAAAGAGAAAAAGTTGTTATTCCTCTGATCACCGTTGAATGCTCTTGACTTTGTCAACTGCTTTCATTATACGCCATTCATTTACGCTTTACAAAATACTTTTTGTCATTCTACTTCAAAAACAGCTGTTCTAGATACATGTGTTAAAGAGAAAAAGTTGTTATTCTCCTTCCTAGTACCAAACCTATAATTATTGTGATGCTGTTTTAAATATTTAAAGATAATTGTTAATGATACTTACGATTTGAGGTTAGCATTCGATAATAAATAATCGATAAAGTATCTGCAACAATCACCAGCGATATTTTTTGCATTTGTGAAACTGATAATGAATTATTAAATCAATGTATCAAATGGTTGAGGTTCTTAAACTTGCTTTTAAAAAGTGACCTTTTTTAATGCTTCCTATGGAACTTCATGTATCCCGGTTTCTTTTCATAAATTGGGAGTCTGTGGGATTTTGAAAAATGTATTTAGAATCTAGTGTTGTACATGTGATTTTTCTCTTGTGGAATTTTATTTTCTCTTTTAATGAACATCAAGCATTCAAAAATGAAAAGGCAAGGATCTTTTAAAATCTTTAACTGTGTAAATGCTTCCTCGGAATCCTCTTGAAAGCGTAATTGGGCTATTGCTTTTTTTGAATTTTTTTGGCTATTGAATTTTTTTTTCAATTTAAGAGGAATTTTGTTTTTGTAAAAGTTATAGTATCACCGGAAAATTGAAATATATTTTCAACAGGAATTGAAGTCAATATCTTTTATATATATATACAATGAAAATGACCGGGCCTAATATTGAATCTTGTGGAATGTCGGATACAACTGATTTTGATTTTTCTTTAATTTTAGTATATGTAATAGTGTTCTGAACAGTACTATCTGCATTCGTTTTTTTCTCGTTATTATGTAATAATTATATATTTATATAATATATATATATAATATAATATATAATATGTTATATATATATATATATATATATATATAATAATTATATATATTATGTATTATGTAATATTCAAAATTATTTACCATCCAGGCGTGAACATCTCCTCACTTTAACAAAAGTCATTATAAAAAGGAATATACTCTTAATATGGAATATATTCGATAACAAGTCTAAGGAATCCGTGAACTGTATCCTACGATACAATGAAATTATGATAGTTAACGTCCTTTAAATTGAAATAAAATAAATTAACGAACAAATTAATTAATTCCTTTAAAATACACACAAAACAGTAAAATTACCATAAATACTTTCTTGGGCATTTGTGGTCACCTGGAAAATATGAAAAGGTAATTGAAAAGTTCACTTTTGGAGTACATTACACTTGATTCTACACTCGCACTCTGTGGCGCCTGTAATACAAACTACGGAAGAAAAATACATAAGGACTCAAAAGGGAAAAACATTACATAATCAGTACATAACTGAGCGATTAATTGTAAAGAGTATGTAATTGATAGGTATATTATTGAGGGTAATATATGGAATGAACTAATGTAAATTCACAGTGTTGAAATAAAAATAATAAAATATGTTTAGATAAGTAAACCAATTTTATTTGAGAAGACCAAAAAGCTGAGAATTTTATTAAATTAAACCATCCTATGGACTACCTTTACAATGAGTTAAATTTATAGACATATAAAAATATGTTTTCCATAGGTAACATGGTATGTAACATGGTTCTACTACTACTTTAAAATTACTACTTTAAAATTAGCTTAAATGAATTAAATATCAGAAAATAGACAAAACTGACAATTTATTACATTTAAAATATATTTTACGACTTAATACAGATTAAATATCATAAACTGTTGATTTTTTGTTATATATTTATATATCAAAATAAAAATACATATGAAAATAGGGGGCGTAAATCCATTACCCAGTACTGTAATGTGTTAAAAAACCACAAGCACAGTGAATTTTATAGAGCTGGAAATCAATAATATTATAAAGAAGAGATGGTTATAAAGATGGGTTTGTGTGTTTGTGGGTTTGTTGTGGCAAGTGAATGCGAAAAATACTGAACCGACCGGTTTGAAATTTTACAGAAAGGTAGATCTTAAACTCATGAAACACATAGGCATACTCATTTCCTTAAAATCCTCTCGGGCTACGCCCTGTGAACGTCCTAAGTTTCAATGTTTACATTTTTAGAGAATGAAAACATAAAATTACTTGAATGTCAACAGCTGTGAACACTAAAATTTGACAGTTCGAGAAGAAGAAGAAAAAAGAGCTGCCGTGACCGTCCTAGGTTTCAATGTTTACATTTTCTAATGACAACATCCGTTTGCACTATATTTTGACAATTCGGGAAGAAGAAGAAATAAAGTAGATTTTTCAGATAAACTGCTGGATCGAAATTAGTGAATTATTTGAAATAGCAGAATGGTAGATTTTAAGTTTTTTTCCGACGACTGTCTCTATTACATTAATCCTTATCCTCTCCCAATATTTGACAGATGCTACTTTGAAATGTTGTAGACACTCGTGTTTTGTTATTTTGTAAACAATGAAGAATTAATTAACAATAACTTAAATGTATCAGTAGAGCCTACACCTTTCAGCCTTTTTAGCCCGAGCGAAGAACGGGTACTTTGGCTAGTAATAACTAAAATATTGTAAACTGAACACTGCCTGAAGAAAGTCTAACACTGTTTAGGCCTTAATGTGTTACATACTATGTTACCTCTGGAAAACATATTTTTATATGTCTATAAATTTAACTCATTGTAAAGGTAGTCATACCTAAAATGTATTTTTCAATGAAAAAACCATGTCTTAAAGATATATTTAAAAATCCTTACTAAGCTTTTCAGGTTATGGGTAAAATCCATTCATGTTAAAAGTATGACTTGAAGGTATAAGATGGGAGCAAAGTGAAACATCCCAGGTACAGAGTAACTACTTTGTATGTCATCAATAAATATGAGGCTTCACCCTGCATTTCTTTGACTTTCAAATCGCTTGGAAGATAGAGGCGTAACAAACGTACGTTTTATCTCTTTCTGATATTTATGCTTTACACTAAAAACGTTTTTGCTATTCATGCTGATGCAGAAACGTTTTACTTTTTCTCCTTATACGTATGAGAACAAGTTTTTTCGTCAGAAGTTTACAATTTAAGTTTTGGTGGATATATCTATTTTAACGTTCCCTGAATCGCAAAAAGTGATATAAATTCAAAAAGTGTAAGTGTGTGGAGATGGGTAAAAGCCTAGACGCGAGACTATTGGTCAAATTTTCATGGAATTCAGTATGTAGGTAACAATACACGGTTGAGAGTTTGATCAGTTTTTAACTTTTAAGTGTATTTTGCCCCTAAAACTCCTCTAAAAACACGTAAAATGAAAATATCTCAAAAATTGCTTTTACTGTTTTGATGAAAATTGAATAGTCCTTAAAAAAAACAAAAATACATACCCCGATTCTCGAAACACCAGAGTTTGTAAGCTATTGACTTTTAAATAAAAAAACAGTTTTAATTTTTCTGGCTTAACAATAGTTTTATAAAACAATTCAGCGATCACCATTAAAACCAGCTTAAAACAAAGAACAGAATCGTATGTTGAGCCATTAGTGTACGACTATTAGTTCCAAAGAAAAATAAAGATTTCTGTATTTGGTAGACGTAGTACGTTGTCATAGGGTGATATTCTTATGAAGAATATAAAAAAAATCTACTTCTTCCTTATTTCTTAACTTTTTACCCAGAAACTTAGCATTCAGTGTAGTCGCGTTACTTATAAAACCCACTTAAAATAGTTTTGTATCACCTTTTGGGTGTGTTGGGAGGGGGTTACGTTCTCAAAAAAATAAAAACAAATTTTAACTTCTTTTCTTAATTTGTTAACTAAACAAATTGGATGATTATTATTGAAATAATGAATCTATAAGGGGTATTTAAGTAGACGATTAGGCATATAAAGGGTTATTAAATGTTGTATATTTTTATTAAACAAGGTAGAAAGTATGTGTCAGTCTACTGCTACGCCATTGATTTTTAAAAACAATCTGATTGTGTACTGCTCACAGTAAGCCCAGTTATGCAGCTCCAGTTTTATTTGAACGTTTTTCAAAATTATATATCACCAAGTTATAGCTGTTGGGTTTTGTTTAGGAGTAGAAAAATGTCGTGTAGTCATTATATTAAAAAATCTCTCCTTTAAGAAAAAAAAGTGTAACGTTGATCCCTAAACACAACAATATCTACTTAGTAGAATAAAATTTATAATTCAACAGGTCTAGCAGGCGTAATCAAGAGAAGAGATAACAAATCATATAAATCAATAGGTATAATGATGACAATGTGCGTTGGATGGATGCCGTGGATCACGCACAACACTCATCACGCAATGAGTCGCCTCGTGTCTAGCAGCAGTTACCTGATGATGATGCTTCAGACACTGGTGACAATCCTGCCGCCATTATCCACTGTGAAATAAAAACGGTGTAAGGGAACAGACACATACTTTCTCCCAACGAAATAAACTAGTTTCGATGCAGACTGGGATGGTGGCGTCATCCTGTAATCCAGCTACTTGGAGCTCACGAATTGTGGATAGTTGTGAGCGATGGTTGGTGAGTGTGGTATTCCCTTGTGTGGATTAACGTCCGCATTGAATACTACGTTAATCCACAAAGACCATTCTCATAATTAGACTAATTCGTAATTAAGAGGCCGTGGTTCGTATTTCACGTTAAACTGTAGGTCTCTTCGTTGTCATTGACCGTTGGGCTATTAATCAACAGTCCTGTGTAAGGAACATGTCAGCCTCAGTCAGTAACAAGACTTCAAGATCGTGCCACAATCATCTTACACTCAGTCCTCTTCCATACTTGGCTTAAAAATAATACCTTGTAGTATGGTCACCATTTAAAACTCTAATCTAATCTAATTATTAAATATCTTCACTAAACCACAACATTATTATATTTTGATTAAAGTTACATTTAACATATAACGTTTAAAAATAGTTATAACATTAATAATAACATACATAACATAATAACATTTCTTGCCGACACCATCTCACTAATTTCATAGAGTTTAACATAAAGTTTTCAAAAACTTTATAAAACGGTGTTATGATTATTCCATGACTAAACTATAAAATATTATATTGTATATTGCAGTATACGTAGAAATTTAATTCAAACTCAAAGGTCCTAATGTATTCTGTGAATAAAAGCGAGCACAATTTGCTGAGAATTGTAATGAACGTGCAAAACAATTACTTTTTACTATGAAAAAAATTAAAATATATACCGAGAACTCACTAATTAACTTCAAAGTTTTTTATACAGCGGGGCTTTGATATAATTCACCATATTACGTTCGTACAAAAAACATGTAACTTCAGTTATTGAGGATGTTTGGCCACATTGTTTTTTTTTTAATTTCACCCTTCTTTAAATTATAAAAAAAGTATTTAATCAATATTTTGTTATAATTTTCAACTTAGTAATTGGTATTTTAGTACTAAGAGAATATCCCTAAAATAATTGTACTAAAATTTAAAACCGAAAAACATTCGAACAAAATAATTTCGCAAACATGCAATTATTATGGGGAATATTTTGTGTTGTATTTATTATCCTGTTGAATTTGAGATAATCAACGAATTTTTCTGCATGCACAGAGTTGGGGTTGTTAATTCGAAACCTCCCCCACAATTATATACTATCCATACACAATCCAATATACTAAAACCTTCCGGAGATATTTTCCCTTATGCAATTAAATAGAAAATGAATCAATTGGTTTAATTTAAATTTTGAATGTCGAATATAAATAATTTGACGTTGATTAGTTGTATTCGTATGACGATTTTTTAAAATCATATTTCGATAAAGAAGGGAGTTTACATATACTCCATAAAATTTAATTAAACTATTTATTATTTTTTATTATAATTCATCTTGGATCAACAAATTATTTTATAAAAACTAATGTACTGAAATTAAAATTAAATAGCTTTCGAACAATCCAACTTTTTAAAGTTGTTGTTGTTGTAGTGATCTCTTTTTTATATATTTTTTAGAATACCGGATAAGATGATCAAAATCACATGAGAGTTATCTGATAATAATTTTTTCTAATTCTTACAACAATGCTCTGTAATATGAGGTATATTTTTATAGGTACGGGTTAGATTTACTTGTAACCGTTTGTTATTCCACTTGTATAGTTTCTTTGAATAAGAATAAATTTGTTTTTAGGTTTTAATTTTTTGACAAAAATATACATACAGTGTTCTTTGTGCTAGGTACCATAACATATTTCCTACTAAAATACCATATGTTTTATAATTATTTGTTTTTAAGTTTTTTAATTTATTTGTATATCTTATAAATTTTTTATTATGCGTGTTAATTTTATTCTTTAGCTAAATATACTTCATGTTTTCTGTAAGTAAATATAATTTAGTTTATCTAAAAATAATAATTTTCAAACATATACAAGTTATATAACTTTAATAATCATTTAAAGAATCTAAAATTTAAGATTATTAATTATTATTTAAATTTTTAAAAAACTTAATTAAATTATTATGATTAATATTTAAATAAAATTTTATAATATTTATGTGAGATGTCAGCTTTATCTTTAAGTCAAAAATATTCATGCTGATTAGCTAATACATAATACTCTGTAGTTTAAAATATTTTACTATAAACTTAGCCAATATAAGTTTAATTTTATTTAGACTGCTGTACTGACTACAACATTGAAGCCATTCTAAACAATCTTGACTAGATTATTCCTAATTAGACATGGTAATAGTGAAAGTTGTTGTTATAATAAAATGTAACATGCACATTTGAAATTCACTTGCGATGATTCAATATTAAATAAAAAGTCTTTAAGGGAATTACTAAAATTAATTACCTCCTTTTTTATACTAATTAATAAATAATACGCGTATTAAAGTGAAGTGAAATTCACTATTTCGGTGTATTTTGCCAGTTACATAGTAATTTGATCACCTATTTTGCAGTCTTAGCTACCAATATAAACATCGCTGCAAATAAATTACTAATTAAATTAATAAATGGTTAAATTGGTAAACCAAACCTAAATTTTCAATCGGTTGGTATAAAAGTAATTTTTTCTGGCATATAAAGGGTGTTAATTAAAGTCGGGGACAAACTTCCAGGGGTGATAGCCCAAAGTATCATTTAGATTTCTATTATATTTTTAAAATGACGGTGATTAGTAATATTTTAACTTAAATAACAACACAATTGTTAAATTTATAAAACTGTTACAAGACATAAAAACGATTTTAATTTTAACTCTAACGATACTTTTTCAAGCTAAATCCGTACACGGATATGGGAGAAAATGCACTGCCACGGCCGTGGCGAAAAATCTGCTGTTTATCAGCTGGTACAACGTTTTTTCGTTTTTTCGCTACACTAAGGAGTGTTCGGCATATGTTTACAGGAATTTTTATGTTTATTTTGATGAGTACTATCAACCCTCCAAGTTCGTCCCCAACTTCAATAAGTAACCTGTATTATAGGCTAAAATTAAATATAACGAATACAAATTATAACATTTTAATATAAAAGTATATAAATGGATATAATAGTTACTGTGTACCAATTGCTGGAATTTTTGACAAAGTGTTATTTTTATATATATATACAGTATATAAGTACCTTTTCAATAGAAATCTTATAATAAATTTACCGTACTAAACAAATAGATAATAATGCTGGTTAAAAAATTAATTTGACTTAAGAAGCGACTTTTATTGTTTCAACTGAAAATGTACGTTTTACTTTTATTCTATTATTTATTTTCTACCAAAGATCCGAAACTACATGCTGCCACTACCACCCCAAAGTCGATTGATAAATGTTAAATTCCATTCGATATTATTATAATTACGTGTCAAATATTTTAAAACATCATTCAAGTTACCTGGAACCTTAAACAAGTCAAGGATGTTTTATGTGTGCGGATTCGGTCGACCAAAAGTAGCGTAGCGTTTTTAAATAAGATCATATTTAAAATCATAATTTAGTAGGCTAGAAACATGTTTGCGGTTAGTTATAAAACATATTTTTTTATATATTGGAGGAAATTACACAGTTTCCATTGTTCTCAGTCTGACATAGCAATCTAGCAGTCTTGATGTACGGGACACCTGAATTGCTAGCCGCACAAGATAAAACCTGCACTCAATACAACGCTATCAAGATTGGACGTCGTTTTGATGGGTTTAGTGACGGAGCTGTTTTCTGATAGAGCGAAATTTTATGACTGCAGTCAATCATAACTGGTTCAGAACAGTGTTAGTGGCGTATTTAGCGTCCAGGATATAAATGCATAACTGTTATAAAGCTTTAAAACCTAAAATGTTTTAGTGTGATTGTGTTTACAGGGTGTACTCTAAGGTATTATATTATTTACTAGAGTTTTGTGGTATTTGGTGAACCAAATTTATATAAAGACCTTTTTCACACATATCCAACTAATTACTCAGTACATCCTTTTTCATATTTATGTATTCGAATGGATAATCATGAACAAAAAATCTGAGCGTGTATTTTTCTCCTCAAACAAAGTTGTCTCCAGGTACATTTCTTCTGATACTTACTTTTATTCATATTCATGTTATTTCCGGCGGTAAAACATTATTTATACGTTACATAAACAACAAAAAGGGTTTATCTCCTATTTATTATATATATATATATATACAGGGTAACCTCTTATCACTACATACATTTTAATTGTTGATTCTACTTACAAAAAAAGTTAGTAAAAAAGTCCATATCTTAACTTAAGCCTCTAGCTGTCATAGCCAATTTTGTGATTGTTACAAATTTTATGAACTGTTCCATTAGTTTGACCATAGAATGAAAAATATTTAAATTACAACAAGAAAAGTAACACCGTTTGATAGAACGTAAATTTACTACGAGTGAAACATAGAACTTGGTAATGGCTTTAAAAAAACTTGACAGTAAAAACATATTTTTACTGAAATTTCCCAATAAATTTAAGTGTTGATATAACCAGTTAAATATTTCTTATTCTTATGTTCAACTACATAAAAAACTTTCTCATTTCTTTGGCTATAAAATGATGTAGAAATATTAGAGGTCGTACATTAAAAAAATGTTAAATTTTATAAAAATATTGATAAGGTATATCATTAACATTTACAATATGAACGCTTAACAACAAACTAATTACTGTATATGTTATAATTTCTTTATTACCTAAATATTTTTCAATAAATCAGCTGACTGAGAAGTAAACAAGCTATAATCAGCGTATTATGTATACCAAATAATATGGCAATCTTTTAACAGAAACATTTATACAAAAATGATACCAAATTTAAAATAAGAAACAAATTTACACAAGAGTTTAAATTTTAAGCAATTTCAAAATTGAAAAGATTTCAAAATTCCCACCAATTCCTCTGATGCACATGCGAACTCCTTTCCTGAATTCCCTACTTACCCTTACTCACCCTTACTTGGCCTACTTACCCACTTTTTGTAAGTAGAATCAAGAGGTAAAATTAATGTAGTAAATTAAATAGGATATGAAATTGATTTTGGCATTTAAAACTTTCTATGATTTTTTTTAATTTAGAATGTTTTATTATCATGGTCAATGAAACTGGATTAACTTACTTTAAAAGTAAACTAATTACAGTTTTTTAAAATTACAATTTAACTTGACTTTAGTTAAAAATTAAAAAGTAAAATCATAAATAAAAAAATAAGGAATTATAAAATATTGCAATTATATAATGGAATAACATGTTATTTGTCTATTATGGTGAGTGGGAAGGGACTATCCCATTTGTAAATATAAAAATTAGTATATTTTTCTCAGAAACCATCGACGCCTAATTATTTAAATTTTAAAAGCATAATATGGTTAGCGTGTGCTTACCAAAGAGGTCTCGAATTGTGGATAGTCGTGAGTAATGGTTGGTGGATGTTGTATTCTCTAGTGTGGATTAACGTTCACACTATTTATACTTCCGCAAAGACCATTCTCATAAATATACCAGTTAGTAGTTCATTGGCAATGGTTCGGACTCCACGTTAAACCGTAGATTTCTTAGATATGCCATTGACTGTTGGGATATTTGTAACAGTTCTGTCTAAGGAACATGTCAGCCTTAGTCAGTATTAAATTACCTTACCTTAAACAGGTTGTCATTTTGCTGACTAACAATCCCAAACAATTAGCTTTCGTAAATATTTATAAACTATATCAAAACATTGGCCTGTATTTTTTACTTGTAACTAGATAGATGTTTAGCCTATGTATTCTTTTAGACAATGCTCACCTGATTGTTTGATAACCACATTCTGGGTTTCACAAGTTTATCCACCAAGTAATAGACAAACATTTATTTGTCACTCTACTTTAAAATTCAGTAGACTTACATATAACTTTACCAATACCACAAAGAGGTTTGTTTAAATGGTTTACAATTTTGGCATTATAAAAATAGGCCTACAATTTTAAGTTTTGGGTTTCTCCAGCATAGTTTTAAAGTTTTTAAATAATACAAAATTTAATATATATTTTGATGGGCAAGAAACATGTTTTCAGGTAGTTGTAAAACATATTCGTTATATACTGAAGGAAATTAAATGTCTAACTCCATAAGAGTTAGAATGACAGGCCACATTACTGAAGTGATTCATAAATATATATAAAAGCCAATTTAAAATCACGCTACTCAATACAATCAAACCTTTGAAGGCTGTTGCGTTCTTATAGCCCTCACAATTACACAATATCGAAACCAAAAAAGTAAGTATCTTAATTTCAACAATTTAAAATTGGCCTACCAGTTAGCTTCGCAAATCCAAAATTCCTAAATTATTAAATATCACATAGTTAATTATTAATCTAAACTAATGATACAACTATACTGCCTAAAACAATATGATTATGTAAAATTTTGTCTTGAAATCTTTCTTACGTTTTATCTTGTAATAAACTGGACTTTTCTAAAAAAAATTTTATACGAACCAAAAAGCTAGCATCAAAGAATAATATTCTTAGCTACTCTACTTCACTTCGGTTAGTAAACAAGTGATTTTAATTATTTGGAATCTATGAAGAATTTATGAATACTCTGTTTGCCCACCTAGTGATAATATTGATCACTAAAAGTTTGAGCACTACGATAGTGATTTTCCAATGGATCAGTCAACAATAAACTCGTGGTGATCTGATAGCAACTAAACACGCTAGGCTTTGATTGACGTCCATGTTTGATTGCCTGAAATGAAGAGACGCATCAAGAATTACTGTCATATTCATAATGTATATTTAGGTATTATTGTTTCACTTTTCCTATAGTTTTTTTCATAGGAGGTGTCGTAATAAGAAGGTACCTTTAACACTTAATGTGTCCTAATGTTAGCAAAATACATTTCCAAATGGCCCATTGCTAGTATTTATCTAATTGAGTTAATTATTTAACTATAATATCAATTAAAGCCTGAACTATGAATAAGTAAACATTATTCTGTATAATTTTAATTTATTGAGACCACATTGGTACCACGGGGTTAGTATGTTTTTGGTTTTTCAGGCCACGTGAGACCAATGTGCCATCACATTTGATAACATAAAAGAGGAAAGACACGATGAGAAAAACTCCTCTTAATTTTCAATTCAAATGTGACACTTGTGACTAGAAGAGGTTAAAGGTCTTTTTTTCTTATTCATGAGGCAATAGTTGTAGTTTTCATTGACCTAAGGAAAGTATCATGTTGTTTTTCCAAGCTGAGGGTTTAGCTAGTAACTAACTAAAGCAACATAGCGTATATTTTATGTTTACATTTATTTTAATTTATCTTTTGTTGTTTTATCATTATACATCTCATTCTAAAAATATGTAAATTATTGGTGTAGGCTACAACACAGCTTTTGTAGTTTTTAGGGAAATCTCTTAGTAACAACAATTCATATTAATAACATTCATTATTATTATTCTTTACAAATAATTTTTAAAAGGGTTTTACTTATTTATTGCAATAAAAAATGTTTGTGAAAAAAATTTCAGTTTTATTCTTCTTTAGTAGTCCTGTGACTCCACACTGGGTTCACAGAACCATAGGCACAATGTAGTTACTTGACATTATGGCCCATTACTTTATAATTAATTTAGTGATTGCATTACCTAGTGATGAAACTAACACTTCTTAAGCTAGCTAGAGATCTGAACTTCTTGAACTTCTTCATGATCTGACAGGATTCGCCGATCGCTAGTTTTGATCCAGCAACCTTTGACTTACTGGGGCAGAGCGTTACCCGTCAGCTACCTTACTAGGAGGCCTAAATATAGATTAGGTTACATGAGATTACTTTGTGTGACCTACCTGGGTGGGTAATGTAAGCCAAGTATGAATGATAAATTAAGTTAAGATTATTGTGGCGTGATCTTGTAGACTTGTTGCTGAAAAAGGACTAAGAGACATCTAAGAGACATATAGTTTACATGGGATCCGAACCACTTTTTTCTCTAAATTACGTTCTTAAAGATAATGTTTTATCCATCTGGGCACTTTTTTGACTCTTGAAAAGATTTTTCTTAGTTTTATGGACAGTTTAAGTCCTTTATTTACTCTATACGCAAATAAATACAACTTTAATTTAATATACATTCCATCCCAAAGGATATGACAGATTCCCTTCATCCGAGTTGTTAATTATATCAACTGAATACAATAATTCTAATTTAAAAGATCTAATGTATTATACGTACCTTCTGGAATATAAAAACTTGTTATCCAAAACATATTTGTTCAGATTTATTGTAAGAACTTTAATGCTGGTGGCATTTGAGATGGAAATTAGTTTGACCCTTGTATGTTATTGAATAACACACCCCCATATCCGGCCGCTGGACATGAAATGTTGTGTGCGCGTTCCCTTTAACTCGGTCCTAACACGCACTAATTGAGATAATTTCAAATTCTTTCAATTTTTTGTTTAAAATATGGTGTTTAGTCTGTGTTTTGCATTTGACTGTTGATTTTTTTAGTTGTTGAAGTTTTGAAGTTGTCTAACTTTTATGTCTGATAGCAAACCTGATCAATTGCAATACTTTTTTGTATCATAGTTTTTAGTTTATTCATAATTATTATATTATAATTTACATTATATGTACATAAAACATTGTGTAGTTAAAAACATGTGGGAAACGTCCAATAAAATGATATTGAATAATTATTAATCAATAGCTGTTAGTTGAGATAGTTGATCTTCAAGATCTGGATAACAGTCTTCACATTTTTATATTTAATATTTTCGGTATTTGAGAGTTAGGCATTTTTAATTTTATTATTCACTATAACTTTTTGGGTTACAATCCATATTGAATAATTAAACTTTATGATATGCTATGTGAACAATATTAGAGTTTTGTCTGTACATAGTTTGAAATAGTGGTACTTTTGGATATTTTACGTACCCAGCCCTGAAAAGCGGGAATGGGTCTTATCTCAATTTCTTTCCGTCTTTCATTTCATTACCCTAAGATTCTTTGTAACGTTTTGTCATGTAAACAATAGCACCTGCAGTTCCGAAATTAAAAAAAATATTTAAAAAAATATTTGATATAAAAAATAAAAAAATATTTGCGTTTAAAAATATTTGACATATAAGGTTTACAGAACACGAATCTATAAAAGTGATCTAATAAAAAGAAATAACGACTGATGTAAAATTTGAGTCAATATTAGGGGTTTTACGTTGATAATTGATTTAAATCATAATTAAATGTTATACTGTATTAAAATTTAATCTTAACAAATAACTATTTTAATAATGAAAAAATCTTCTTATTCATCTCATTGTAAAATACCAAATAATTAAGCTGAGAATTAGTTTTTTCTTTGTATATATTTGTTTAGGATTTCAGGTTTATCTTTTGTCATGATGATCACTCTGCTTTGCACTCATTCTCATAATCAGTACTCAAAGAAAGGGTTTACCGTTGGTTTATTACTAAGTATAACGCAGCTTGTGTTTAAATTAAGCTGTTAAAATTGTCGAAATCAAGGTTTGGATGTGGACGACTGTAATTAAATATTTTATCCGCTCTTCACCCTTGATGAATTTGACAGTGGAGGTTTTGTGCTATATAAACAATTTTTAAATATTGATTTCGTTGTTATTCCTTTTAGTTTTCCACAAATATTACCATTGTATAATAGGAGTGTTCATATTTAATGTTTAAATATATTCATATTACATACACAAGTATTATCTGAACAATATGCAGTCGACGTAAAAACAACAAAACATTGTACCTATCGACTTGTATTTGTTATTCGGTATCTTAAAGATTCTGATTTATAGATGTGTGAAAGGTAAATGAAAATAAACTAATATAATGCCTATGCAAATAATAATTGACAAACCTTATCAGTGAAACAAACGAAAGAGAAGTGATAGGAATACAAATGCTCGCGTGCAGAATATGAAATGGGGCCTTAGAAGATAAGGACCATCAATTATAAAACTTCGCTCTTGTTTCTCTGTGTTAGATAAGGTTTTGATATTTTTATGGCCAAAATTCCATAGATACACAGAAATATAGTATGCAAACTATTGTGGCCTTAATGCTAAATTAAATTAATAGTTTTAATATCTAATGATAATGATTAGTGAAGTACTTCCCCCAACTTTTTTCTACGATTTATATTTAGTGATATTTAAGCGATTTTCAAGTATGGGTTTCATTAAATATGTTTATACTCTAACTTTTGTAGTAATTAAAAAAATTGTACCGTGAAGTTTGACATGTAG